>JBAMJV010008628.1:0-109696 GCA_037951105.1 Echinarachnius parma
CTAACGCGACCAGCCACCACCCCATTTACGTCCCAACGCAAGTATACACCTGTGTATAGCGACCAAAAACATAGCGCCTGAGCGATCAAGGCATCAATTCCGTCGTCTATAATCGCTGTAGGTTCCAATTCTGAGCATATCAATGCATTAAACATTGCATTACAATGACAGTGAACTTCAAACGGACGCTTAATTATAGACACAAGTGCTTGACGCATAAACGAACATTCTTCGTGCCCTTCACTTCAGTACCTGATGCTGAAACAGAAATGCGTCGAACAAAGGCACTTCACTCAACATCACAACTAATTAATCAATGACATCTTACAGATATTTTAACATTTCCCCTGTGTTTTTCTTACTCTTTTCAATGAAAATCCATGCGCTAGATTTGACCAAACAATGCATCTTGTCTTCAGAATTCTATATAAAACTATACATATGCATATTTAAAAGTGCAGCTGATTATCTCTAGTTTCATGATGAGTAAACAAAATGACACATTGACACATTTTACAATTTGAATTTTACGTAAAAAGATAATAATGTACAAACATTTAATATCATTTATAATATAACGCTAATTCATTATAGAATTTCAATTTTCGTTGTGGTTATGCATGCAACAAATATGGACACGTGCGTGTATAGATGCCAATTAATTACACATGTGTATATAGGTACAATATATGAGAACAGACATTCAAAATGGCCGCCAACCCGTCTATAAATAGCGTGCTTCTTTCCGTTTTAATGAATAGCGACCCTCTTCTCATGTTATGAGTAGCGGTCCTCATTTCGTATTATAACTAGCGACCCTCATTCCGTATTATGAGTAGCGGTCCTATTCTCGTATTATGACTAGCGACCCTCATTCCGTATTATGAGTAGCGGTCCTCTTCTCGAATTATGAATAGGGACCCTTATGAATAAAGACCCCGATTTTTTTAAATTATGATTAGCGACCCTCTTCTCATATTATGAATAGCGACCCTCTTCAAAAAAAACAAACAAACAGTGTTTTAGACCTTTTGTTATGAAATACAATTTGTTATGAAAATGTTTTAATTGAAACATAAAGAAACTGACCAGAAATATATTGTGATTAAAAGAAGGCAAAGAAAATGGGATTCCAACGGGATTCGAACCCAAGACCTCCAGATTGCTAAACTGGTGCTCTTCCGACTGAGCTATAGAAAACCATAGACGGTGCTCGTCCCTGAAACCCCTTAATTCTCACTGCCTGGATGGTCAGAAGCTATTATGAACCTGACATAAGCCCGAAGGATACAAATCAACTTGGGGATATATGCGAGGGATCACCGAAGCGATACAGCTTTTTGTAATAATTAATTCAAACATATAAAGAAACTGACCAGAAATATATTGTGATAAAAATGTTTTGTTAAAGGGTAGTTCAGTTTTGGTAGAGAGGGCGCTGCACAACACAATTTATTTTTGTGACGTAATGAAAAGAGTGTCGAATTTGAAAAAAAAAATGCAATTTCAATAGCAGAATTAAACTTTTTTTGGTCAAAATCGGTTCAGAAATGGCTGAAATATCATTAAATATATCCAATCGTAATAAATTTGATCCCCACATTTATTCGATGATTTAAAACCAGAAAAATGCTTACACTTTTTCAAAAATGTTCAAAAGTGGTGTTCAAATAGTTGTTGTTGACTTCTCTATTTAATCATTATGTATAATTTTGCATGAATATGGTTGAAACCAATTCCGTATTAGAGAGCGCCCTCTTGTATTTAAATGGCTATTTTTTAATGATAGCAGGCTTTTTACTTAGTCGCTTGTAATTTTGTATACCTTTCGAGCATGATGGAGTTATAACTATTATTTGGTAATGTTACTGTGCAGGTTTTGGTTACTCAAATTCATCCTTACCAAAACTGTACTACCCCTTTAACATTTTGTTTGAATACAGATATATCATCATAAATAAAAAATAAAAACATATTTGTACATTTTGAAAAAAAGATTAAGAGATTTTTATGTTTATTTAAATAATCGAATACATTCATTTTGATCGCATATATTTACAAATATGTCATGTTTTTCTGAACCGATTTCGAACGAGTTTAGTTTATTCTGTCATTAAAATTGTAGGATCTTTCAAATCTGACTATGGCTTTTTCATTACTGCACTAAGCATTTATTTCTTTCATCGCCATTTATACGAAAACTCAACTATGCTTTTAAAGAAATGGTATAATTTAGGTTTAGACGGCGCTTTAGGAAATAATAGATTTGTGAGGTAATAAACGATTGCTTAATACTTTGAAAACACGATGTTTTGAAAACTTTGACAAGTTTTTCATAATCACGATATGGAATGGAATGGCATGATTTGTTGACGTTGTGAGTTGTATTTTTCTGTTCAAACATTATTCTAAATCTATAAATTGTTGGGAACCTGTCAGTGTGGATGTGTTTTTTAAACACGGGTCCTCTAGTTAATATGAATGAGGCGAGTGATGGAAAATTACAGGAAAAGTACAGAGTAACAAAACTAGAAATAACCGGATCGCCTAATGAAGGTCGGCGACGATATAATGTGAATGGTACATATTTATACTATGAAAGTGCGGGGAGTATGAGACGCTACTAACCTTTCGTTTTTATTGTCACCTAAATTGATAACTGCACGACTTGAAGCTAGTTGAATATTTGTTTAAGTTAGGTATTGATTGAATAGAGTCGATTATACAGATCAAAGTTCTCCATTGTGTTGGGCTCTACCCATCTCGTGGACCCTTGCATCAAGGGTCCATGTAAGAAGAAGAAGGTAATTTTCAAAATATTACTCAGCTTAGATGTTGCTCATAACTGCGAAGTGCTTAGAAATCATATCTTATCAATTTTGTTTAACATAAGTTGTAATTATTTCGAGAATTGTTCAAATTAAATTGTCCATGTTAATAGTTGAGAAGACGTTTGCTTTTAAAGAAGTGGTCTCCTTCGCAAAGTAACAATAAGATGTCGGAGTTTAAAACAGGTTACAGTCGTAGTAAAAACACACAAACTCATTTTGGAATTTGATTTTTGGCTAATTGGAAATACGACAATATTATTGTTCGATACTGATTTAAAGTAAAAATAGGAGATAAACTATAGTGTGCATAACAACAACTCATTCCCAGGTACTTGAACTGTGTATCTTCCTCTTCTGGTGATTCTGCTCAGGAGCAGGTCCTTATCACCATCACACCTCTCTTCTCATGGCTCTTCTTTTAAAGTCTCCATATGGGCCATTCGTAACAGAATCCAACATCATGATGCGTTTCCTTCCTCTTGATCTCTCTCCTGGTATTCTTCCTTCCAGTACCAGTCTGAGCAAATTGTTATGTCTGATGCTGTGTGCCACCCATTTCCTCTTTCTGTTCTGGATGATTCCAATTAGTTTCCGCTCTTCTCCGACTGTCTCCAACACTCTTTCGTTGTTGATTCTATCTGTCCATTTGATTTTCAGAATGCGTCTCTTTTACTGTGTATAGAGACCCAGTAAAAGATATGAATAGCCGGCTAACGCATTAACTTGACATGCAAGTTCTAGCATAACCCATATGGAAATAAAGAACCAAAGACTGTAGGTCACATTGGTTTATGTTATATCCCTCATAAGATCGTTTTACCATTGTATTTGACAAATGATAGTTTTGGACAACACGCGCAATCCCCGCGCAATCATGTGACCGGGCTGTTAGCAACAAATTAACACTAAAAGTTCGTTACGCGTTCGTCCCGTAGATCATGTGTTTAAGCAAAATGCACACGCGATCAAATTTGTGCAGTACTCTATGGCGCACACGTTCTAGTCACGTGATTGACATTACTGGTAAAAACTAACACCCTGGGAAGAAGAACGCCAAGACAGCCAATAAGCACATCCGTGGGAGCGCTAGCACGCATTCATCGCGTATGTGCGCAACTGCCAGCGCGTTGGTGCGCACTCAGTTTTGCGTCTTTGTGATTGTGTGCGCAAAATAACAATGACTTTAAGCGTATTAGATGCGCCGTGGTTCTGGAGGCTCATACTGGCTTCATTAATGTCGATTGATTTTTATATCAAAATTTAAAAGCGATTTTATGAAATATTCAGAGATTATCACTTATTTTGCTATAAGCTGAACACAATCACTGATATTGATGAGTGATATAAAACAACTAACGAATGTGCTTGATTGTGATAGGGAATCTATTACCTCGGTGGGCTCAAAATGACTATTACCCTTAGCTACGCTTCGGGTAATAATCATTTTGAGCCCACCTCGGTAATAGATTTGACTATCACAAGAAGCCCATTCGTAAGTTGTATATTAACTATATTTTCCTTATGCACTTTGCTTTTGTATATTAATAATTAACATGATAAAGATATAGTTAAATACCTCGTAAATCTATTTTACGGAGAAAAAAGGAGTCTTATCAATGAATATATGATATTTTACGCAAAACACTGTAGAAATAATAGGAATGCTGACAATTATCATTCTATAGACTGAATTTAGTGACAAAATATTGGGTTTCAAATTGTGTATATCAGCAATAAATATTATGGTTCCTGTTACATGTGCTAGAACACCGCTTTCGCTTGCAAATACCCGTAATAACTGTTCTCATCAAGATTAGTTTCATTTAATTGTATTGCAATTTTATTTCAGCGCGGAACCGTTAGTCAGCCAATCATGGCTGTTCTCCAGTTCAGTAATTTAGTTTGCTAGTACAGTCAAACCTGCTAATGCGACCACCTTTCTTTAGCGACCTCCTGCTCATTACGACCGCTCACCGGTCCTCCCCTGAAAATCATCTGTTAAACGACCTGCGTAAAGCGACCATCTGCCTAACGCGACCAGCCACCACCCCATTTACGTCCCAACGCACGTATACACCTGTGTATAGCGACCAAAAACATAGCACCTGAGCGATCAAGGCATCAATTCCGTCGTCTATAATCGCTGTAGGTTCCAATTCTGAGCATATCAATGCATTAAACATTGCATTACAATGACAGTGAACTTCAAACGGACGCTTAATTATAGACACCAAGTGCTTGACGCATAAACGAACATTCTTCGTGCCCTTCACTTCAGTACCTGATGCTGAAACAGAAATACGTCGAACAAAGGCACTTCACTCAACATCATAACTAATTAATCAATGACATCTTACAAATATTTTAACATTTCCCCTGTGTTTTTCTTACTCTTTTCAATGAAAATCCATGCGCTTGATTTGACCAAACAATGCATCTTGTCTTCAGAATTCTATATACAACTATACATATGCATATTTAAAAGTGCAGCTGATTATCTCTAGTTTAATGATGGGTAAACAAAATGACACATTGACACATTTTACAATTTGAATTTTACGTAAAAAGATAATAATGTACAAACATTTAATATCATTTATAATATAACGCTAATTCATTATAGAATTTCAATTTTCGTTGTGGTTATGCATGCAATAAATATGGACACGTGCGTGTACAGATGCCAATTAATTACACATGTGTATATAGGTACAATATATGAGACCAGACATTCAAAATGGCCGCCAACCCGTCTATAAATAGCGTGCATCTTTTCGTTTTACTGAATAGCGAGCCTCTTCTCATGTTATGAGTAGCGGTCCTCTTTTCGTATTATAACTAGCGACCCTCATTCCGTATTATGAGTAGCGGTCCTATTCTCGTATTATGACTAGCGACCCTCATTCCGTATTATGAGTAGCGGTCCTCTTCTCGAATTATGAATAGGGACCCTTATGAATAAAGACCCCGATTTTTTAAATTATGATTAGCGACCCTCTTCTCATATTATGAATAGCGACCCTCTTCAAAACAAAGAAGAAAACACAGTGTTTTAGACCTTTTGTTATAAAATAAAATTTGTTATGAAAATGTTTTAATTGAAACATATAAAGAAACTGACCAGAAATATATTGTGATTAAAAGAAGGCAAAGAAAATGGGATTCCAACGGGATTCGAACCCGAGACCTCCAGATTGCTAAACTGGTGCTCTTCCGACTGAGCTATAGAAAACCCTCGACGGTGCTCGTCCCTGAAACCCCTTAATTCTCATTGCCTGGATGGTCAGAAGCTATTATGAACCTGACATAAGCCCGAAGGATACAAATCAACTTGGGGATATATGCGAGGGATCACCGAAGCGATACAGCTTTTTGTAATAATTAATTCAAACATATAAAGAAACTGACCAGAAATATATTGTGATAAAAATGTTTTGTTAAAGGGTAGTTCAGTTTTGGTAGAGAGGGCGCTGTACAACACAATTTATTTTTGTGATGTAATGAAAAGAGTGTCGAATATGAAAAAAAAAACATGCAATTTCAATAGCAGAATTAAACTTTTTTTGGTCAAAATCGGTTCAGAAATGGCTGAAATATCATTAAATATATCCAATCGTAATAAATTTGATCCCCACATTATTCGATGATTTAAAACCAAAAAAATGCTTACACTTTTTCAAAAATGTTCAACAGTGGTGTTCAAATAGTTGTTGTTGACTTCTCTATTTAATCATTAAGTATAATTTTGCATGAATATGGTTGAAACCATTCCGTATTAGAGAGCCGCGCCCTCTTGTATTTAAATGGCTATTTTTGAATGATAGCAGGCTTTTTACTTAGTCGTTTGTAATTTTGTATACCTTTCGAGCATGATGGAGTTATAACTATTATTTGGTAATGTTACTGTGCAGGTTTTGGTTACTCAAATTCATCCTTACCAAAACTGTACTACCCCTTTAACATTTTGTTTGAATACAGATATATCATCATAAATTTAAAAAAAAATACATATTTGTACATTTTGAAAAAAAGATTAAGAGATTTTTATTTTTATTTAAATAATCGAATGCATTCATTTTGATCGCATATATTTACTAATATTTCATGTTACCCAGGGAGCAAACACCCCCTTTTTTGGGATATCAAACATGGAATGTTATAAAAGGTTGTGCACCAGAAATGTCTTCTAGGACCTTCTAGGATCACAACCTAGGTGCACAACCTCGCGATCTAGCTACTGGAAGTAGCAACGCGTAACAACGCGTATGAATGATTTAACCCCTGCCAAATGTACGTAAATAGCCTTAGGGTTCACGAAGGTTTGTCTCTGATATTTTCTCAATAACACTCAAATGCACAAAGATTCCATCATATTGCTTCAGATTCGTGATCTGTAGGGTCTTGTGCATCGTTTGATACCAAATTTGACCGCATCATATCTTTGTTTAATGTGTCACGTGTCATTTTTAAGTCACGTGTTATACAAAAAACATAAAATTGCATCTTCAATTATGTACAAAAAACGCATTGAAATGTTTAGACTATTTAAAAAGTTACACACTTTTTATTTGGAAGTCTTCAAATGGCATTAAGTGTTATTTTGGTGTTATTAAGTTTTTCAAATGATATAAAAGTATAAAAGTAATAAAACAATAGAACACATAACGCATTAAAAGACAACAAAATACATATAAATATGAGTTCTTGATAGTGTATCTTTGGTATATGTTTTTCGTAAATCATTATGATAGAAGTAAACGCAGTTATTTATTTCACATCTTGATAATGAAATGCACAAAATGTAGATATATAGACTATGAAAGCAAATATGTAATAGGCCTATACATATACTGTATAATATCTACCATGAAAGAACCCTTACAATTTAGAACAACATAATTATATTGTTTGAATCCTTGACACTGCATTCTTGTCATTGATAGTGATCACAGCTCCTACGGAGAAGCATCTCCTTTAATATTGAGAAAAGTTCTTTAAGAGTTTGTATATTGCAGCTTTTTAAAGATTTCAATCCTCGAACTGGTCTGGATGATGGATTAAACAGCTATGGTTACATTAGGTCAGTGATTGCATGTGTTTCCAGGACTCATTAAAAACTGCCTTACTTGCCAATGACAACGAATATCATTGTATACTTTCTAAAAAAGAGTAAATTTACGTTGGTAATTTTTTTGTTGGGTAATATATACGTTGGTATTTGTTAAAAAAGTTGGGCATATTAATGGCCCAAAAACATAGTTCAAAATATTACCCAACAGTTGGGCACATTAATGTCCCAACAATATTGGTTAAAATATTTCCCAGTAGTTGGTAGGGTTGACTATCAGCCCAACGTTAGGCGAAATATACGTAATAACCTAACAGTTGGGCACATTAATGTCCCAACAGTTAAACTATTGCCCAGTAGTTGGTAGGGTTAATATCGGCCCAACGTTGGAACGCAAAATATTGGGTAAGATATTGCCCATTTTTGTAACAGTGTAGCAGTATTTCATGATAAGTGCATTACCCATCACTTAACGTAATGATAAAAAAAGTCACACAAATTTCATAAAGATGTGCAAATTAGGGTGGTGGCTTTCACATTTCAGTATACCACAGTTAAGATCATTCATTATTCAGACACATGCAATAATGTCATCATTGACATTGGTGAAAACTCTGTGAGCCACTTAATACCCGAACACCACAGATAATCAAGAAACCAGTCTTCAGATGTGTGGATTAAAGACTAGGATTCGGACATGGAAATTCCCATCCATTAATTGCTCAATTTGTCAAGTTGAATTAAGGGCAAATAATTAAGCGGTTTATTCAAACACGGTTCTCCCTGAGGAACCTCAGAGCGTTTCGTGTTAGTAAACTGCAAAACATCTTTGGTTCAAAACCTAAATGACTGTCGAGCACATTATTGTTACTATTTAGCGGATGATGTACTGTACACAAATGTATCCTGTTTAGTTTTAGAGGGATATCATTCAGCAAAACATTCTTGAGAAGTATAAATCAATATATCCAAAATTATAGGCTAGTGTATTTCACATTATTTTGTAAACATACCATAGAGATATATTGGCATCTAAAAAGAACTGATTTCTTTATGTGATATAGAGGATGGTTGTTAAATGCATCACTTTGTTGTTTGTCCCCTCTTTTAGGATCTTCTTCAGGCTAGCCTTGATACCAATACTTACCCCCTTCCTTGAGTACAATGTAGGAATATAAGTGGCTTTTCTTCTTATTATGAATGGTAGTTATTGAGCTTTACACGAATGTCATCTAATCAGTGGGAAAAGACTCATCCCAAAGATTTTTCAGCTTTCATACTTTTTTTAATTTTGACTTTGTATTTCTAAACGATGTCGATACACCCTCGTATATTCCCAGCCCTGTATTATAATATTGAGTGCTAATCACAACCAATTTGTTTGCAGGTTCGTAATGTAAAATTCGACAATTCATAACAACAACATTGATTTGTTTGAAATATTATACACAATAAAAAAGAAAGCAAATATGGTTTATAATCATTGTAAACATTATTGATTTTATGGTTATTTTATATATCTTTCTAGACCTGAAAATACTAACAAAGGCCTGAAATATATTATATGGTTTTGCTTGTAATACAAATTGGAAGGACATATGCCTTCCAATCATGAGGTCCCGAGTTGGATGGAAAGTGATTCTTTAGCACTGTATTCGCATACAAGTTGCCAGGCTGGAAAACTCCCCAGGGAGTGGAAATGTGTACTTTGTGTGCTAGATTTATTACACTATGTATCCAATGACTGGGACTCTGGGAATAAACATGATGATGCGCCGTGAGCGTCAAATAGACAAAATATTCGCTATATAGCAGCCATCTCATTGTCATTACAATTATTATTGTTATGTGTGTTCCTTGTTTCAAATTCTTTTGTATTGTGTTATCATTTGTTTTGCCAGTGTATTGTTTTTTTAATCATATCAAATGCCATTCAACATTCAGTATATGGGTTTACAAATATAAAATGTGACATTCTATAATCTGAAACATTTCCATACATTTTTGTCCATAAGAGCATCTATGTCTGGCACGTGACATATAAAGACACGTGACTTGTCTGTATACCCCCTTTGCTCCCTGGGTAATACATGATGTCTTTACAGAGACTGCATTTGGAAGGAAAGCGAATAAATTAGACAAAAAGAATCTCGAGCATGATGTACAGTGGAATCACGTCAATATGAGCTCTGATATACTAAGGTGGTCATTTAATGGTACAAGCTCTTAAAACACCCTCTTTTATACCTGCATATAACAAAATACCGAGGTAATTTTAATGAGCCCAAACTTCTTGTTTTTTCAAGGTTCCACTCTTAGTTCTATGTTAAAGACCTCAATCCATAATGCAGGTATTTTGTATGATCCCAAGCTCATGATTATAACAAGGTTCCACTGTATACAAATATAATGTTATATTATAATACACTCTAGTGTGTGAAGTTGAGGTGTAATGGACAATAATAAAAAAGTAAATCCATACAAATTGACATTTAGTTGAATGACGAATCAATATATCGGCTTGTTTAGCTCATCTGTAATTAAGCTAATGTGCAAATTATAGATAACATGACATGAATGGTGGATGTGAAGATGTTAAATACAGATAATACATCGAAAATGCACCGAATTTTCAACCCTTTTCTTGGGCTTTCATTTTATGATAGTTCTGGATTCTCATATTATTACTGCTTAGGGCATGCCTGTGAGGTCTTGACCCCAGTCATGCTAGTGGCGTGATAATAAGGCAGGGCGTTAGCCTGATAATAAATTAGGGTTGATACTTCGGAGGTCATTGGTGTAGTTGTAGTTGGAGGTGCAAGCTGGAAGGGGAGGAGGGTGGGGGGGGGGGGGGGGGGGGGGTGTTCCGTATCCCATGACATATTGGTTCTTGATTATTTTTTGTTTTGTTGTTTTCCTTCGCTCGTGGTGCTGTACCCCTAGCTTGAAAGTGCTTGTTCCACTGACCACGTCTCGATTTAATCGACGAAACAATTATTTTGAGGTGGTTATTTATAATTACATGATGACGATACAAGTTTTGTTATCCTTGATCTAGAATCCTCCCTTGTTTGTTACGTTTAGAGACTGAAGTTGTTTAATGAGAGGTGATAGGGCATGGGGTTGGCTGATCTCGATGTTATCAGAGAAGTGGCTTCATAAATAAATCCTATACATCCACAATTAAGTTTTCTAATGGTGATGGTAAAAATATTCAATATTTGCAATTGTCTTTTTACACCCCTTTTAAACAAATATACGAACAACGCCCCACTAATCAAGCTCACTAAATTCAAAATGCACACATCAATATATTGGAAACAAACACATTATTTCTACCAATGAAATATCTCCAATTAATATTAACCATCTTTCCTTAAAAAATGAATTATATTGATTTGTTGAATGGCTTTGATTATCATACTTGCGAGAAAACACATAATCACAAATCCCGCGACAGTATGCTTTTATTTGTAGTACCAATATTGATGCATATCAACGTCAAAGTTCGCCGATCATTATACAAATCAAATATGGAATGTAACGAGATCGAAGAGTGGCACCAAAACTGGGCCGGTCCTATAAAATGATAATTGATTTTCCATTAGTGTGTCTTTTATAACTTTGATATTTGCTTTACGCCGTCGCAGATATACATCTATATATGTGTTATGATACAGGCATACATTTTAAAAATTTTTATGACGACCTCAACAATCAGTATTGACATTTACAGCATACATTGTTATGTATTGTTACCTGACTTCGCTTTTATGTACCTTCTAACAACAATTGAGATTATACATGTATATTATATTTGATAAAGGGAAGATAAATCACGCGATATTTATGATTCGACTGCTCACACACTTATAACAGAAAGAGACAAACCTGTTCACCTACTCACGCTAAGGATATAAAGATTGAATCAAATTTATAATAGCAAAATTGATTTGTTTGAAATATTATACACAATAAAAAAGAAAGCAAATATGGTTTATAATCATTGTAAACATTATTGATTTTATGGTTATTTTATATATCTTTCTAGACCTGAAAATACTAACAAAGGCCTGAAATATATTATATGGTTTTGCTTGTAATACAAATCGGAAGGACATATGCCTTTCAATCATGAGGTCCCGAGTTGGATGGAAAGTGATTCTTTAGCACTGTATTCACATACAAGTTGCCAGGCTGGAAGACTCCCCAGGGAGTGGAAATGTGTACTTTGTGTGCTAGATTTGTTACACTATGTATCCAATGACTGGGACTCTTGTAATAAACATGATGATGCGCCGTGAGCGTCAAATAGACAAAATATTCACAGCTCCTACGGAGAAGCATCTCCTTTAATATTGAGAAAAGTTCTTTAAGAGTTTGTATATTGCAGCTTTTTAAAGATTTCAATCCTCGAACTGGTCTGGATGATGGATTAAACAGCTATGGTTACATTAGGTCAGTGATTGCATGTGTTTCCAGGACTCATTAAAAACTGCCTTACTTGCCAATGACAACGAATATCATTGTATACTTTCTAAAAAAGAGTAAATTTACGTTGGTAATTTTGTTGTTGGGTAATATATACGTTGGTATTTGTTAAAAAAGTTGGGCATATTAATGGCCCCAAAACATAGTTCAAAATATTACCCAACAGTTGGGCACATTAATGTCCCAACAATATTGGTTAAAATATTGCCCAGTAGTTGGTAGGGTTGACTATCAGCCCAACGTTGGGCGAAATATACGTAATAACCTAACAGTTGGGCACATTAATGTCCCAACAGTTAAACTATTGCCCAGTAGTTGGTAGGGTTAATATCGGCCCAACGTTGGAACGCAAAATATTGGGTAAGATATTGCCCATTTTTGTAACAGTGTAGCAGTATTTCATGATAAGTGCATTACCCATCACTTAACGTAATGATAAAAAAGTCACACTAATTTCATAAAGATGTGCAAATTAGGGTGGTGGCTTTCACATTTCAGTATACCACAGTTAAGATCATTCATTATTCAGACACATGCAATAATGTCATCATTGACATTGGTGAAAACTCTGTGAGCCACTTAATACCCGAATACCACAGATAATCAAGAAACCAGTCTTCAGATGTGTGGATTAAAGACTAGGATTCGGACATGGAAATTCCCATCCATTAATTGCTCAATTTGTCAAGTTGAATTAAGGGCAAATAATTAAGCGGTTTATTCAAACACGGTTCTCCCTGAGGAACCTCAGAGCGTTTCGTGTTAGTAAACTGCAAAACATCTTTGGTTCAAAACCTAAATGACTGTCGAGCACATTATTGTTACTATTTAGCGGATGATGTACTGTACACAAATGTATCCTGTTTAGTTTTAGAGGGATATCATTCAGCAAAACATTCTTGAGAAGTATAAATCAATATATCCAAAATTATAGGCTAGTGTATTTCACATTATTTTGTAAACATACCATAGAGATATATTGGCATCTAAAAAGAACTGATTTCTTTATGTGATATAGAGGATGGTTGTTAAATGCATCACTTTGTTGTTTGTCCCCTCTTTTAGGATCTTCTTCAGGCTAGCCTTGATACCAATACTTACCCCCTTCCTTGAGTACAATGTAGGAATATAAGTGGCTTTTCTTCTTATTATGAATGGTAGTTATTGAGCTTTACACGAATGTCATCTAATCAGTGGGAAAAGACTCATCCCAAAGATATGTCAGCTTTCATACTTTTTTTTATTTTGACTTTGTATTTCTAAACGATGTCGATACACCCTCGTATATTCCCAGCCCTGTATTATAATATTGAGTGCTAATCACAACCAATATGTTTGCAGGTTCGTAATGTAAAATTCGACAATTCATAACAACAACATTGATTTGTTTGAAATATTATACACAATAAAAAAGAAAGCAAATATGGTTTATAATCATTGTAAACATTATTGATTTTATGGTTATTTTATATATCTTTCTAGACCTGAAAATACTAACAAAGGCCTGAAATATATTATATGGTTTTGCTTGTAATACAAATTGGAAGGACATATGCCTTCCAATCATGAGGTCCCGAGTTGGATGGAAAGTGATTCTTTAGCACTGTATTCGCATACAAGTTGCCAGGCTGGAAAACTCCCCAGGGAGTGGAAATGTGTACTTTGTGTGCTAGATTTATTACACTATGTATCCAATGACTGGGACTCTGGGAATAAACATGATGATGCGCCGTGAGCGTCAAATAGACAAAATATTCGCTATATAGCAGCCATCTCATTGTCATTACAATTATTATTGTTATGTGTGTTCCTTGTTTCAAATTCTTTTGTATTGTGTTATCATTTGTTTTGCCAGTGTATTGTTTTTTTAATCATATCAAATGCCATTCAACATTCAGTATATGGGTTTACAGATATAAAATGTGACATTCTATAATCTGAAACATTTCCATACATTTTTGTCCATAAGAGCATCTATGTCTGGCACGTGACATATAAAGACACGTGACTTGTCTGTATACCCCCTTTGCTCCCTGGGTAATACATGATGTCTTTACAGAGACTGCATTTGGAAGGAAAGCGAATAAATTAGACAAAAAGAATCTCGAGCATGATGTACAGTGGAATCCCGTCAATATGAGCTCTGATATACTAAGGTGGTCATTTAATGGTACAAGCTCTTAAAACACCCTCTTTTATACCTGCATATAACAAAATACCGAGGTAATTTTAATAAGCCAAAACTTCTTGTTTTTACAAGGTTCCACTCTTAGTTCTATGTTAAAGACCTCAATACATAATGCAGGTATTTTGTATGATCCCAATCTCATGATTATAACAAGGTTCCACTGTATACAAATATAATGTTATATTATAATACACTCTAGTGTGTGAAGTTGAGGTGTAATGGACAATAATAAAAAAGTAAATCCATACAAATTGACATTTAGTTGAATGACGAATCAATATATCGGCTTGTTTAGCTCATCTGTAATTAAGCTAATGTGCAAATTATAGGTAACATGACATGAATGGTGGATGTGAAGATGTTAAATACAGATAATAAATCGAAAATGCACCGAATTTTCAACCCTTTTCTTGGGCTTTCATTTTATGATAGTTCTGGATTCTCATATTATTACTGCTTAGGGCATGCCTGTGAGGTCTTGACCCCAGTCATGCCAGTGGCGTGATAATAAGGCAGGGCGTTAGCCTGATAATAAATTAGGGTTGATACTTCGGAGGGCATTGGTGTAGTTGTAGTTGGAGGTGCAAGCTGGAAGTGGAGGAGGGTGGGGGAGGGGGGGGGGGGGTGTTCCGTATCCCATGACATATTGGTTCTTGATTATTTTTTGTTTTGTTTTTTTCCTTCGCTCGTGGTGCTGTACCCCTAGCTTGAAAGTGCTTGTTCCACTGACCACGTCTCGATTTAATCGACGAAACAATTATGTTGAGGTGGTTATTTATAATTACATGATGACGATACAAGTTTTGTTATCCTTGATCTAGAATCCTCCCTTGTTTGTTACGTTTAGAGACTGAAGTTGTTTAATGAGAGGTGATAGGGCATGGGGTTGGCTGATCTCGATGTTATCAGAGAAGTGGCTTCATAAATAAATCCTATAAATCCACAATTAAGTTTTCTAATGGTGATGGTAAAAATATTCAATATTTGCAATTGTCTTTTTACACCCCTTTTAAACAAATATACGAACAACGCCCCACTCATCAAGCTCACTAAATTCAAAATGCACACATCAATATATTGGAAACAAACACATTATTTCTACCAATGAAATATCTCCAATTAATATTAACCATCTTTCCTTAAAAAATGAATTATATTGATTTGTTGAATGGCTTTGATTATCATACTTGCGAGAAAACACATAATCACAAATCCCGCGACAGTATGCTTTTATTTGTAGTACCAATATTGATGCATATCAACGTCAAAGTTCGCCGATCATTATACAAATCAAATATGGAATGTAACGAGATCGAAGAGTGGCACCAAAACTGGGCCGGTCCTATAAAATGATAATTGATTTTCCATTAGTGTGTCTTTTATAACTTTGATATTTGCTTTACGCCGTCGCAGATATACATCTATATATGTGTTATGATACAGGCATACATTTTAAAATTTTTTATGACGACCTCAACAATCAGTATTGACATTTACAGCATACATTGTTATGTATTGTTACCTGACTTCGCTTTTATGTACCTTCTAACAACAATTGAGATTATACATGTATATTATATTTGATAAAGGGAAGATAAATCACGCGATATTTATGATTCGACTGCTCACACACTTATAACAGAAAGAGACAAACCTGTTCACCTACTCACGCTAAGGATATAAAGATTGAATCAAATTTATAATAGCAAAATTGATTTGTTTGAAATATTATACACAATAAAAAAGAAAGCAAATATGGTTTATAATCATTGTAAACATTATTGATTTTATGGTTATTTTATATATCTTTCTAGACCTGAAAATACTAACAAAGGCCTGAAATATATTATATGGTTTTGCTTGTAATACAAATCGGAAGGACATATGCCTTTCAATCATGAGGTCCCGAGTTGGATGGAAAGTGATTCTTTAGCACTGTATTCACATACAAGTTGCCAGGCTGGAAGACTCCCCAGGGAGTGGAAATGTGTACTTTGTGTGCTAGATTTGTTACACTATGTATCCAATGACTGGGACTCTTGTAATAAACATGATGATGCGCCGTGAGCGTCAAATAGACAAAATATTCACAGCTCCTACGGAGAAGCATCTCCTTTAATATTGAGAAGAGTTCTTTAAGAGTTTGTATATTGCAGCTTTTTAAAGATTTCAATCCTCGAACTGGTCTGGATGATGGATTAAACAGCTATGGTTACATTTGGTCAGTGATTGCATGTGTTTCCAGGACTCATTAAAAACTGCCTTACTTGCCAATGACAACGAATATCATTGTATACTTTCTAAAAAAGAGTAAATTTACGTTGGTAATTTTTTTGTTGGGTAATATATACGTTGGTATTTGTTAAAAAAGTTGGGCATATTAATGGCCCCAAAACATAGTTCAAAATATTACCCAACAGTTGGGCACATTAATGTCCCAACAATATTGGTTAAAATATTGCCCAGTAGTTGGTAGGGTTGACTATCAGCCCAACGTTGGGCGAAATATACGTAATAACCTAACAGTTGGGCACATTAATGTCCCAACAGTTAAACTATTGCCCAGTAGTTGGTAGGGTTAATATTGGCCCAACGTTGGAACGCAAAATATTGGGTAAGATATTGCCCATTTTTGTAACAGTGTAGCAGTATTTCATGATAAGTGCATTACCCATCACTTAACGTAATGATAAAAAAGTCACACTAATTTCATAAAGATGTGCAAATTAGGGTGGTGGCTTTCACATTTCAGTATACCACAGTTAAGATCATTCATTATTCAGACACATGCAATAATGTCATCATTGACATTGGTGAAAACTCTGTGAGCCACTTAATACCCGAACACCACAGATAATCAAGAAACCAGTCTTCAGATGTGTGGATTAAAGACTAGGATTCGGACATGGAAATTCCCATCCATTAATTGCTCAATTTGTCAAGTTGAATTAAGGGCAAATAATTAAGCGGTTTATTCAAACACGGTTCTCCCTGAGGAACCTCAGAGCGTTTCGTGTTAGTAAACTGCAAAACATCTTTGGTTCAAAACCTAAATGACTGTCGAGCACATTATTGTTACTATTTAGCGGATGATGTACTGTACACAAATGTATCCTGTTTAGTTTTAGAGGGATATCATTCAGCAAAACATTCTTGAGAAGTATAAATCAATATATCCAAAATTATAGGCTAGTGTATTTCACATTATTTTGTAAACATACCATAGAGATATATTGGCATCTAAAAAGAACTGATTTCTTTATGTGATATAGAGGATGGTTGTTAAATGCATCACTTTGTTGTTTGTCCCCTCTTTTAGGATCTTCTTCAGGCTAGCCTTGATACCAATACTTACCCCCTTCCTTGAGTACAATGTAGGAATATAAGTGGCTTTTCTTCTTATTATGAATGGTAGTTATTGAGCTTTACACGAATGTCATCTAATCAGTGGGAAAAGACTCATCCCAAAGATATGTCAGCTTTCATACTTTTTTTTATTTTGACTTTGTATTTCTAAACGATGTCGATACACCCTCGTATATTCCCAGCCCTGTATTATAATATTGAGTGCTAATCACAACCAATATGTTTGCAGGTTCGTAATGTAAAATTCGACAATTCATAACAACAACATTGATTTGTTTGAAATATTATACACAATAAAAAAGAAAGCAAATATGGTTTATAATCATTGTAAACATTATTGATTTTATGGTTATTTTATATATCTTTCTAGACCTGAAAATACTAACAAAGGCCTGAAATATATTATATGGTTTTGCTTGTAATACAAATTGGAAGGACATATGCCTTCCAATCATGAGGTCCCGAGTTGGATGGAAAGTGATTCTTTAGCACTGTATTCGCATACAAGTTGCCAGGCTGGAAAACTCCCCAGGGAGTGGAAATGTGTACTTTGTGTGCTAGATTTATTACACTATGTATCCAATGACTGGGACTCTGGGAATAAACATGATGATGCGCCGTGAGCGTCAAATAGACAAAATATTCGCTATATAGCAGCCATCTCATTGTCATTACAATTATTATTGTTATGTGTGTTCCTTGTTTCAAATTCTTTTGTATTGTGTTATCATTTGTTTTGCCAGTGTATTGTTTTTTTAATCATATCAAATGCCATTCAACATTCAGTATATGGGTTTACAGATATAAAATGTGACATTCTATAATCTGAAACATTTCCATACATTTTTGTCCATAAGAGCATCTATGTCTGGCACGTGACATATAAAGACACGTGACTTGTCTGTATACCCCCTTTGCTCCCTGGGTAATACATGATGTCTTTACAGAGACTGCATTTGGAAGGAAAGCGAATAAATTAGACAAAAATAATCTCGAGCATGATGTACAGTGGAATCCCGTCAATATGAGCTCTGATATACTAAGGTGGTCATTTAATGGTACAAGCTCTTAAAACACCCTCTTTTATACCTGCATATAACAAAATACCGAGGCAATTTTAATGAGCCAAAACTTCTTGTTTTTACAAGGTTCCCCTCTTAGTTCTATGTTAAAGACCTCAATACATAATGCAGGTATTTTGTATGATCCCAATCTCATGATTATAACAAGGTTCCACTGTATACAAATATAATGTTATATTATAATACACTCTATTGTGTGAAGTTGAGGTGTAATGTTCAATAATAAAAAAGTAAATCCATACAAATTGACATTTAGTTGAATGACGAATCAATATATCGGCTTGTTTAGCTCATCTGTAATTAAGCTAATGTGCAAATTATAGGTAACATGACATGAATGGTGGATGTGAAGATGTTAAATACAGATAATAAATCGAAAATGCACCGAATTTTCAACCCTTTTCTTGGGCTTTCATTTTATGATAGTTCTGGATTCTCATATTATTACTGCTTAGGGCATGCCTGTGAGGTCTTGACCCCAGTCATGCTAGTGGCGTGATAATAAGGCAGGGCGTTAGCCTGATAATAAATTAGGGTTGATACTTCGGAGGTCATTGGTGTAGTTGTAGTTGGAGGTGCAAGCTGGAAGGGGAGGAGGGTGGGGGGGGGGGGGGGGGGGGTTCCGTATCCCATGACATATTGGTTCTTGATTATTTTTTGTTTTGTTTTTTTCCTTCGCTCGTGGTGCTGTACCCCTAGCTTGAAAGTGCTTGTTCCACTGACCACGTCTCGATTTAATCGACGAAACAATTATGTTGAGGTGGTTATTTATAATTACATGATGACGATACAAGTTTTGTTATCCTTGATCTAGAATCCTCCCTTGTTTGTTACGTTTAGAGACTGAAGTTGTTTAATGAGAGGTGATAGGGCATGGGGTTGGCTGATCTCGATGTTATCAGAGAAGTGGCTTCATAAATAAATCCTATAAATCCACAATTAAGTTTTCTAATGGTGATGGTAAAAATATTCAATATTTGCAATTGTCTTTTTACACCCCTTTTAAACAAATATACGAACAACGCCCCACTCATCAAACTCACTAAATTCAAAATGCACACATCAATATATTGGAAACAAACACATTATTTCTACCAATGAAATATCTCCAATTAATATCAACCATCTTTCCTTAAAAAATGAATTATATTGATTTGTTGAATGGCTTTGATTATCATACTTGCGAGAAAACACATAATCACAAATCCCGCGACAGTATGCTTTTATTTGTAGAACCAATATTGATGCATATCAACGTCAAAGTTCGCCGATCATTATACAAATCAAATATGGAATGTAACGAGATCGAAGAGTGGCACCAAAACTGGGCCGGTCCTATAAAATGATAATTGATTTTCCATTAGTGTGTCTTTTATAACTTTGATATTTGCTTTACGCCGTCGCAGATATACATATATATATGTGTTATGATACAGGCATACATTTTAAATTTTTTTATGACGACCTCAACAATCAGTATTGACATTTACAGCATACATTGTTATGTATTGTTACCTGACTTCGCTTTTATGTACCTTCTAACAACAATTGAGATTATACATGTATATTATATTTGATAAAGGGAAGATAAATCACGCGATATTCATGATTCGACTGCTCACACACTTATAACAGAAAGAGACAAACCTGTTCACCTACTCACGCTAAGGATATAAAGATTGAATCAAATTTATAATAGCAAAATTGATTTGTTTGAAATATTATACACAATAAAAAAGAAAGCAAATATGGTTTATAATCATTGTAAACATTATTGATTTTATGGTTATTTTATATATCTTTCTAGACCTGAAAATACTAACAAAGGCCTGAAATATATTATATGGTTTTGCTTGTAATACAAATCGGAAGGACATTGCCTTTCAATCATGAGGTCCCGAGTTGGATGGAAAGTGATTCTTTAGCACTGTATTCACATACAAGTTGCCAGGCTGGAAGACTCCCCAGGGAGTGGAAATGTGTACTTTGTGTGCTAGATTTGTTACACTATGTATCCAATGACTGGGACTCTTGTAATTAACATGATGATGCGCCGTGAGCGTCAAATAGACAAAATATTCGCTATATAGCAGCCATCTCATTGTCATTACAATTATTATTGTTATGTGTGTTCCTTGTTTCAATTTTTTTTGTATTGTGTTATCATTTGTTTTGCCAGTGTATTGGTTTTTTAATCATCTCAAATGCCATTCAACATTCAGTATATGGTTTTACAGATATAAAATGTGTCATTCTATAATCTGAAACATTTCCATACATTGTTGTCCATAAGAGCATGTGAAATTTCATTTTCTATGTCTGGCACGTGACATATAAAAACATGTGACATAAAAACCATAGATCTAAAAAGGGACAATTTGGTTTTTAAAAAATGCACAACTATCTATGAAAGACATATCCGAAGAAATGCGATGATAGCAGCATGCGTATGTGTGTAATCGTGAAAAGAGCAGAGTAGAACATTCATGAACCCTTAGGATTTAAGGCGCTTTTAACGTACACACTAAGAAAAAAGGTGCAAAAAAGGTGCAAAGTATGCAACACTGGCGGCTCCTTTTAAGGTACAACTTAGCACCTTTAAAGTTGTACCCTAAAGGTACAAGATTGCACCTTTAAAGGTGCTAAGTTGTACCTTAACAGGAGCCGCCAGTGTTGCATACTTTGCACCTTTTTTGCACCTTTTTTTCTTAGTGTGTACAGTAGGGGTAAAATCCTTCATATGTGTTTTGTGGACTTCCACTAGCTAGTTCGCGAGGTTGTGCACCTAGGTTGTGCTTCTACAAGGTCCTAGAAGACAATTATGGGCCCCAACCTTTTATAACATTCCATGTCTGTATAACCCCCTTTGCTTCCTGGGTATGTTTTTCTGAACCGATTTCGAACGAGTTTAGTTTATTATGTCATTAAAATTGTAGGATCTTTCAAATCTGACTATTGCTTTTTCATTACTGCACTAAGCATTTATTTATTTCATCGCCATTTATACGAAAACTCAACTATGCTTTTAAAGAAATGGTATAATTTAGGTTTAGACGGCGCTTTAGGAAATAATAGATTTGTGAGGTAATAAACGATTGCTTAATACTTTGAAAACACGATGTTTTGAAAACTTTGACAAGTTTTTCATAATCACGATATGGAATGGAATGGCATGATTTGTTGACGTTGTGAGTTGTATTTTTCTGTTCAAACATTATTCTAAATCTATAAAATGTTGGGAACCTGTCAGTGTGGATGTGTTTTTTAAACACGGGTCCTCTAGTTAATATGAATGAGGCGAGTGATGGAAAATTACAGGAAAAGTACAGAGTAACAAAACTAGAAATAACCGGATCGCCTAATGAAGGTCGGCGACAATATAATGCGAATGGTACATATTATACTATTAAAGTGCGGGAGTATGAGACGCTACTAACCTTTCGTTTTTATTGTCACCTAAATTGATAACTGCACCACTTGAAGCTAATTAAATATTTGTTTAAGTTAGGTATTGATTGAATAGAGTCGATTATACAGATCAAAGTTCTGCATTGTGTTGGGCTCTACCCATCTCGTGGACCCTTGCATCAAGGGTCCATGTAAGAAGAAGAAAGTAATTTTCAAAATATTACTCAGCTTAGATGTTACTCATAACTGCGAAGTGCTTAGAAATCGTATCTTATCAAATTTTGTTAACATAAGTTGTAATTATTTCGAGAATTGTTCAAATTAAATTGTCCATGTTAATAGTTGAGAAGACGTTTGCTTTTAAAGAAGTGGTCTCCTTCGCAAAGTAACAATAAGATGTCGGAGTTTAAAACAGGTTACAATCCTAGTAAAAACAAACAAACTCATTTTGGAATTTGATTTTTGGCTAATTGGAAATACGACAATATTATTGTTCGATACTGATATCGATATGGAAATATCATATGGAAATAAAGAACCAAAGACTGTAGGTCACATTGGTTTATGTTAACTATTTTTTCCTTATGCACTTTGCCTTTGTATAAGAATAATTAACATGATAAAGATATAGTTAAATACCTCGCAAATCTAATATACGGAGAAAAAAAAAGGAGTCGTATCAATGAATATATGATATTTTACGCAAAACACCGTATTTAATAATAGGAATGCTGACAATTATCATTCTATAGACTGAATTTAGTGACAAAATATTGGGTTTCAAATTGTGTATATCAGCAATAAATATTATGGTTCCTGTTACATGTGCTAGAACACCGCTCTCGCTTGCAAATACCCGTAATAACCGTTCTCATCAAGATTAGTTTCATTTAATTGTATTGCAATTTTATTTCAGCGCGAAACCGTTAGTCAGCCAATCATGGCTGTTCTCCAGTTCAGCTCTCCGGTCCTCCCCTGATAATCATCTGTTAAACGACCTGCGTAAAGCGACCATCTGCCTAACGCGACCAGCCACCACCCCATTTACGTCCCAACGCACGTATAAACCTGTGTATAGCGACCAAAAACATAGCGCCTGAGCGATCAAGGCATCAATTCCGTCGTCTATAATCGCTCTAGGTTCCAATTCTGAGCATATCAATGCATTAAACATTGCATTACAATGACAGTGAACTTCAAACGGACGCTTAATTATAGACACCAAGTGCTTGACGCATAAACGAAAATTCTTCGTGCCCTTCACTTCAGTACCTGATGCTGAAACAGAAATGCGTCGAACAAAGGCACTTTACTCAACATCACAACTAATTAATCAATGACATCTTACAAATATTTTAACATTTCCCCTGTGTTTTTCTTACTCTTTTCAATGAAAATCCATGCGCTTGATTTGACCAAACAATGCATCTTGTCTTCAGAATTCTATAGAAAACTATACATATGCATATTTAAAAGTGCAGCTGATTATCTCTAGTTTCATGATGAGTAAAAAAAATGACACATTGACACATTTTACAATTTGAATTTTAGGTAAAAAGATTATAATGTACAAACATTTAATATCATTTAAAATATAACGCTAATTCATTATAGAATTTCAATTTTTGTTGTGGTTATGCATGCAACAAATATGGACACGTGCGTGTACAGATGCCAATTAATTACACATGTGTATATAGGTACAATATATGAGACCAGACATTCAAAATGGCCGCCAACCCGTCTATAAATAGCGTGCATCTTTCCGTTTTACTGAATAGCGACCCTCTTCTCATGTTATGAGTAGCGGTCCTCATTTCGTATTATAACTAGCGACCCTCATTCCGTATTATGAGTAGCGGTCCTATTCTCGTATCATGACTAGCGACCCTTATTCCGTACTATGAGTAGCGGTCCTCTTCTCGAATTATGAATAGGGACCCTTATGAATAAAGACCCCGATTTTTTTATTATGATTAGCGACCCTCTTCTCATATTATGAATAGCGACCCTCTTCTTCGATTATGAATAGCGGTCCTTAATGGGAATAAATGTATTCAGCCCAAACATTTACTGGACAGCCGTATTAAATGACTAATGAGCGGATCCATTGCCACGTACGCGGACTTCATGCAGAAACTGTTTACAGTCCCGAAAGCTGAGCGTGTTCGAATTTACTCCATTGCAAGGGAATGCAAAGTATCACGTGACTATTGACTAACCTCCTTCTTGCATTGATACCAGCAGTGCTTATATCTGCGCCATGTGGAATTATCCATTCCCGTCCTCTTGCATGTTTAGCAGACTACACGCCCCCTAGCATGATACTGATAAATATGGTCATTAATATTAAAGGTGCACCTGTTAAGTGTCGAATATTGCCCAAAATGACATTTGAGACTTCAAACCTATACCAAAATCATTGTAAGATATGTCTAAATGATGTGTGAAAGTTTCATTGAAAAGGAACATTGCTTTCCTAATTCAAAAAGCGAAAATTTGCGTCAACTAATTACAGTATTGCGGTTTTGACCGTCTGTAAATGCTCTTGAGCTGAATGATTATCAATGATAAATATCTTCATAAAGTGGCATTTAAACCAAATGTACCCCTATTTTAATATTCTCTTACCATAAGCTAAACAACACGATATAAAAGAAATGTGGAAGCTCAAAGTAATTTTCGTGGAGTTAGACACATTACAGGTGCACCTTTATAATGTTTGCTCATATGCTATATGAACGCTATCTAGATATGATATCAGTAACATCACTTCTGATTAGATGACACACGTTATATACGCTTTGCGTACCGAATATACTTTGTAAATTGTAATGGGGATGTGTTTATTTATTTACAACCATAGATATAATAGCATGGATATTCATCGACTTGTAACACATTCATTCACTTGTAGAATACAAAGATATCACCATGGTACCGATGCTTGGTTAATCCCTTTGATCGTATCATCGTCGCGACGATGATACGATCAAAGGGGTTAGCCGCCTTGACGAGTGAGGACAGTCAAGATGTTGATAAAACTGACATTTTCAGAAGAACTTAAGCAAGCCGGGTCTTTGAATTGACTTTTAATGGAAGAGAGTGATATAATGATCATTTGGTACAAATATCCGTCATATAACATTTTCTAATACAAGAAATATGATCACATTTCTAAAAATGTACTACCCGTCAAAAACTTAATTTTCAAGGTTTCCGCATATTTCTCCAGAAAAATATTAGCATGTAAATAAAGATTGACTGCGCTTCTTTCTGGTGAGTCGGATGTTATAAGTGTGCGGGAGTTTGCGAAGGCACAATTTGATATTCCTTTTTTCTCCAAAATGCAACATTTATGATTTGCTGATCCCGAAACCTGTGACCTATAGCACTCATGACTAAAAAAGACATGCATCAGCCTAAAACACTCGGCGATAAGGAGAAATTACTTAGTCATGTCTTAGTGAGCTCATTGTCTGGTGAAATGCAAATCATTGTCCTTGCACCAGAAATGAGACAATAGCATTCAAAATAATGAATGCAGCGGCGACGATGATTGGCTCAAAGGGACAAGTTTCGATGATTGTCCATTACTGGTATGTCTATGTTTAAAACCACCAGCATCATAAGAGTTAAAACCAACTTTTTTGTAGGTGTATGCATTCCCGCCAACTTATCGCTTTGTTATAAGGATGGGCAAGACACGCTATTTATTTCAACTCTAGAACATCTTGTTATGAGTTGCCAAACGTTCTTATCTTCGATTTCAACACCATCGCAACAGTTCCGAGGGTGCTATAGAAACTGTGGTTTGACATCACCTTCAACATGTTCAATTGCCTTTTCTATAATATATGTTGGAACATTTCGACCGTACTAAAATTCAACAAATGAAGATGTGCTTAACAAAATAGTGATCGTGTATTTTCTTCGACTATTTCGTTGCAGAAGGCTATGGCTCAATCCGGATTTCTAGTTTGATACCCTCGCGTTGAAGTCCAATGCAAGAATTACATGTCATTTGAAAAAGGTGAGTTAATAAAGTACACGTCCGTTTATTTTTTTCACAATACATGTAATGTACCTAGCATATGTTTGTTAGCTCTATTTTGATATATAACTCCAAAGCCGGATTTCCGTATAATTCCAAACATTCGTTCTTTAAAAAAAGTAATTACATAATTAAAATGGCATCTCAAAATACTACAAAATATATGTAATTTTAATTATTACTTATTTAACTTTATTATATGTGTTTTTGTAATGAAGTTAATGCCACTCTATTCCCCCCCCCCCCCCCCCCAAAAAAAAAGAAAGAAAATCTGCTGTCTGGTTTTATATAATAATAAGAATAATAATAATAATAATAGCATTCATAAGCCGCTTTATACGGGCGTTTCTAAGAGCACTGGTGGTCTGTCTAAATAAGAAAACTAGTAAACACGATAGCACAAAAACAATACAACACCAAAGTCAAAGTAACAAATAAGAAATAACAAATACATGTATATGTGATACAATGCTTAATAACTAACTGTGTGCGCCTCCAGAAAATTACAACTCCTTGAAAAGATGGGTTTTGAGGAGGATTTTAAATGATTCGATAGATGTGGCATTCTGAATATGTGGTTGGAGTTTGTTCCAAAGGGTGGGGGCAATGGACGAGAAGGCTCGGTCACCATAACGAGTTTTTGTACGTGGGCCATGAAGTAATTGGAGAGAGGAAGATGAACAGAGGGGTCTGGCAGAAGAGTAGGAACGAAGGGAGGCTATGTATTGAAGATATATGGAGCAAGATTATGTGTAATTTTGTAAGTGAGAAGTAAAATCTTGAAAGTAATGCGGAAATGGACCAGTAGCAAATGAAGTGAGTGGAAAACAGGGGATATATGGTCAGATTTCCTACTAAGGGTGACTAATCTAGCGGTTGAATTTTGGATACGTTGGAGGGGGGATATATGAGAAAGAGGGAGGCCGGCATAGAGGGAGTTGCAGTAGTCCAGATGAGAGGAGAAGAATGCGTGGACGAGTCGCTCAGCGGATGATTGGTCAAGCAGACGCCTGATCTTCCCTATTTTGAAAATACCCCAAGATGCAGATTTGCAGATGTTTGTGATATGGTGTTTAAGAGTTAAGTGTTTGTCCAAAGTAAAGCCAAGGTCTCTAAACACATTCAGAAGTCTTTATTACTCCATCCTGAGTAGTTAAAACATTAGAGGATCTGTACTCCTGAACTGTGACGAAAAATGAATGAGCTCAGACTTGTCTTCGTTCAGACGGAGTCTTTTGGTAGTGGACCAGGCTTTGACGTCCATGAGACATTCTCTCAGTGAGTTAACAGCAGCAACCCTATCGCCAGGTGACATAGTTATGTACATCTGGGTGTCATCGGTGTATATAAAGTAGTTGACACCACGATGACAATTGATGATTCTTGTATAGAGGAGAAAAAACAGGGGGCCGGCAACGGACCCTTGTGGAACTCCACAGCTGAGAGAACTAGGAGTGGAACAGGTCCCATTGATTATCACCCTCTGTGTGCGATCTTGAAGATATGACTTGATCCATTGGATGACAGTGCATGTGATGGCATAGTCATTTCTAAGTCGTTGTAGTAGCAAGGTGTGGTCGAGCGTGTCAAACGCTGCAGAATAGTCCAGAAGAAGAAGAGCAGCCTCATTGCCCTTGTCAACAGCAAGGAGGAGATCGTTGAGCACTTTCAACAATGCAGTTTATGTTGAGTGGAGGCTGCGGTACGCTGACTGGTTTGCAGGAAGCACATGATTACTGTCCACATGAAACATTAGCTGATTAGCCACAATCCTTTCAAGGAGCTTGCTCATGAATGGCAGATTGGCGATTGGTCGATGATTGCCGATAACGTCGAGATCTAGGTTCGGTTTCTTCAACAGAGGGGAAACAAGAGATGTTTTAAATGGTATTTGTACTATACCCGATGACAATGATGTGTTGATGATGTTTGTTAGGCCCGGAAGCAGTTCATCAAGGCAATCTTTGAGCAGCCAAGTTAGAAAACGATCCAGGCTGCAATATTCCGGTGGAGATAGCATGATAAGACGTCGAAGCTGAGCTTTAGTAACGGGCATAAACTCGCTCAGGTTACAGTTCAAAAGAGTTCCCAGGAGCTTGGACGGGTAACTCCGAACGATTAACATCAGATGCATCGATTTTCTTCTTGAAGAGTACACTGAACCTGTTCGCCAGTTCAGAATCGGATGAATGTTCAGGATAAATAGAAGACTGAGAAGGGGTGGACAGTTTATTCACGAAGTTGAATAGTTGTTTAGAGTCAGCGTTGGCGATCTTAATTGCGACTTACCATCGGTGATCTGACTGTAGTACAGCTCACATTCTTGACGATACTGTTCCATGTCAATTTGCATTCCAGACTTAAACATGCGACGTTCAGCACGACGCCTACGCCTCCTGGCCTCCCTTATCTCATCAGAGAACCAAGGGGCACTGGGTCTGATTGTAACAGTCACAGTTTTAACAGGATCATGGTCGTCCATCAGTTTACTCAGTGTGTCATTATAAAATGAAACTGCTTCTGAAGGACAAGGAGGACACTGGGAAGTTAACAAAACCTGTTTAATATACTGGCGGAAAGAGTTAGTGACTATGTCGCGAAGTTCTCTAAAGATCACTCTCCTTCTAGGGTTTTGTGGCCCCTTAAGATTAATGGTGGAAAGAATGGCGGAGTGATCAGATGGCAAAGATGGCAAAAGAGTAATATGGGAGATATATCTTCAGATTTCCTATTAAAACTAAGTCAAGTATGTGGCCTGCCTGGTGAGTGGGACCCTAAACATGCTGTAGGAACCCAAAGGCTTCAACAGCATTGAGAACAGATCTGGCAAAAGTATCAGTAAAATCATCTACGTGTATATTAAAATCACCAAGGAGGATGGCTGGGTGAACATCAAGAGCGGAACTCTCAAGCAGAGTTAAACACTTTTCAAGAAAATCGTTGCTAGTAAAAGTATGCCGAGAGGATTGGGGTGGTCGGGATATACAATAAACCCGAACAGTAGATGAAGAAGTAAGATGGATCGTGAGATCCAACAATTAAAAATACCAACACTTGTGACTGTCATTGACAACACAGCGCGCAGAAGACCTATAGAGGGCACAGATACCACCTCCTATATATGTCTTTCTAGGATAATTTCAATTCAGCAATGGTAGGCTCGTCTCTCTGGTCACCTGAAAGTTATAACTCGGTAATGACTAACACATCAATATTGTTATCTATGATTAAAGTTGACACTACATCAGCCTTATTAGTAAAGGATCTTGCGTTCCATAAACCAAATTGAGACCCACTGGAAGTCTCACAAAGGGGCTGTGACCTTAGAATCTTACGCCTGCGGCGTCCCCGGTGAGTACGACGCTGCCGCGCAATCCCAAGATCACATACCCTTCTCCAAACAGTCAAAGGAAGCAGATGACTGGGCTTCCTATTTAACTGATGGAGGGTATGTACATCATATGTAATACGATTCGATTGAGAACTACTGCAATACTCGTTAGAATGTTGTGTTATATCCACTGCATTACATGAACCTGGGTTCGTTTGAATGTCACCAGATAATAAGATGGCCGACTGAAAACATGCACACGTGTTGCTATAATATACAATGGGTTTACTACAGTATTTGACAAGCCTACAAACATGAGAGAGTAGACTGTGATTGCAGTTACAAGCATCAGTTTAGTAGGCTTGTTAAGGGGTCCGTGACTGCATTTTGGAGTACGATTGTTTTACTTGGCACACATATTCCTTGGATCAAAAGAAAAAAAAATCATCCAAAGAGACACTCTGTATCTATGCAAATTAGGCCTAATTTCCATAATTTATGCAAATTTATTCATGAAAATGAGATACACTGTATAATTAGGCCTATTTTCCATAATGTATGCACATTTATTCACTAGGTTTTCATAGGAATATTCTATGAAAAGGGTGTTTTTATTGAAATACTTGAGAGAATAACTTTGGAAATAGATGGTCTAGGGTAAATCAAGGCCAGTGGATCAATCTAGCAGATTATTTTAACCTTTCATGGCCATCTAGTCCCTCAAATCCAAGATGACCGTTGTCAGGAATGTTAAATTCTTTATATTTTGACTTACTTTTGAACTAATCATGGTACAAACATGTGTGATGTGTCTATTCTAACAATTGTTTGGATGTCTGAATAAATTTTGGATCCATCCTTGGAACAAACTAAGAAGAATTATCAAAAGAAGCACACATTATAAATGTTAATTAGACAAATTTGAATAATGTATACAATAAGTAGACAAATGTGATATATTATGAAATTGTAGTCTTTATGTAAGTAATTGATGTTTTACCTTCTGCAGTTGATGAACTAGGGTAAGTCAAAGTAAACGAAGACTTTTAGCAGGTTATTGTCAGCATTGGCAGTCATCTTGTCTCACGAATCGAATGTGGCCGACGCAGGAATGTTAAAATTCAAGTATTTCAATGAAGACGATAATATCATAAGAAATTACATTCCTGTGCCATTATACATAAATTATGCAAATGAGGCTAATTTATGTGAGTTTGAGTTTGAGTTTGAGTTTGATGTTTTATTATCCAAATAAAAAGTACATCAATATAACAATCAAATGTCAATGTGTAACATAAATATTAAAAGGATAATTGGGACCAGAAAATAGCATTAAATGCTAATCGTGTCTGGTACCATTAACACACATAAGTAGCGTAGCAATGAGAATATCATAAATAATGAATAACTGTTGAATACATACTTAAACTACAAGCTATTCTACATCTAAGCTAATATAAGTTCTGTGATTAAATACAAATCTTTGGTATTTAACACTAAATAAAAAGATAAAGGATTATATAACGTAATATTTACAAAAAGGCAAGAACCTCGGTTAAAAGTTCAAAACAATTATTCTATTAACATTTGTGATATTAGAGTTTTACGAAAGCAAGACACTGATGCTTTCTCCCGTACAGATAGTGGTAAATCATTCCAAAAGCATGTGCCTCTGAATGACACTGAAAATTTACCCTGCGTAGTCCTTACTTTAGGCACACTCAACTTCTTACTTTCCCTTTGTCTTGTCTCATATTGGTGCTCTATAAAACAGCAATACTGAATTAGAGACTGAGGCAATTTATCATTTAATAATTGATACATAAAAACACAAATAGATAGTTTATGGAGTTGATACACATTCAATAATTGTAACTCCTGAAATATAGGTTTTGAAACTTGTAACTTTGTTGACATGTGATTGCTGCTGCCCTTTGTGCTGTGAAATAACTCTTAATTTTAATCTTCAATAATCATTTGGATGTGATTCAAGAATGTGTTCTTTGTTCAGTTGGATGACCAGTTTATTTCTATGTCCTTCATTTTATTTTGAAGCGGATTATGCTCGTGAAAATTGGGAGAAAGTAAGTGACTGCTCCATGTGCACTCCATGTGACTTTAAAGTATTGTCCCACATATAGAACTCTGTGTTGGATTTTGTTTAAATTGTATAATTTTCCACAACATTGTATAGAGCAAGTATACTACAATGCCAACCACAAGGAAATCCAAAGCCATGCCTGGCAAGTTTCTTCAAGGCCAAGGTCAAGCTGAAGGTCAAATACCAACACCTCGACGACCTTTTACCCAACACGAGGGAGTGGATCGTGCTGTCCAGAATGCCCGGGGCATGACAGTGGGAGAAGTGCCAGCTGGCAGAGGTTTTTTTTATAGACCTCGAAAGTCTTGAGGACAATCTAAAAGATCTGCCAAAAGGTGGCCAGGGTGGTGGAGACATTGGAAGGATGCGTGTGTGGAGTCGGTGAGGGAGAAGATCAATCCACATCTTCTCCGCACACAATTCAAAATTGATGATCTTGACCAGAGGTCAAGGATGGACTCCCTACGAGTTAGTGGGCTAGCAGAGCAGGAGGGAGAGAATGAAGACTCAGAGGAGGAGTTGACGGAGAAGATCTGCAAGCTGGCAGGAGAGGTTGGTGTTGGTTTGAAGCCCGAGGATGTCGCGTCTTGCCACCGTTTCGGGAAGAAGCCTGGACCAGCAGCGAAGCCCCGCCAATGCATGGTGCGATTCATCGCCCGAAGGAAGCGTGACGAGCTGTACCAGGCGAGGTTTCAGTTGAAGGGGAAGGCCTCCTACAAGGGGGTCTTCGTCAACGAGGATCTGACCCCTCTTCGGTACGCGGTCCTGATGGCAGCGAAGAATGCGCCAGGTGTCAAGCAGGTGACGTCCAGAAATGGGAACATCTCCTGCAAGATGCATGGTGACTCATTTAAGACACTTCGCTCCCCTGACGACCTCTTTGAAATCGGGGTTGAGGACGTCAAATATGAGAACTTCCGTCTGCACATTATCTAGTTTCTTCATTAACATCATCATGACATTTCTATGTTCACTTTTTGGTGAAAATGGCTGATATCCACGAAGACATTAATTTGTTCGATATTGACTCTTTTGAGTTAACCCCATTTGAATTTGATACTAGATTGTGTTCGAAGTTCTCAAAAGCTTTCACGATATCTCATATAAATATAAGGTCTTTAAATAAAAATATTGATGCCTTAAAATTAGTGTATGAAGAATGTATTAACTCGAAATTTCATTTAATTGGATTGTCTGAAGTATGGAATGTGTCTTGTACAGATATCCTTGGGATAGATGGATATACTTTGGAAGTGAACTGTAGAGACCCTGGTATACGAGGAGGAGGTGTTGGAGTCTATGTTCATTCTTCATTGAAATATAAAATGTTGACGTATGATATTGACTTTGCTGAATCATTGTGGCTTGAAGTTCAGATTGGTGATTGTTCTGTTGTTGTAGGTGTCATTTATAGAAAACCAAATACCGATATCGTCCAGTTTCAAGGGAGTTTATTGTCTGTGTTAGAAAGGATTAAAATTGATAAAAAAGTGTGTATTTTAATGGGTGATTTCAATATTGACTTGTATAATCCCAGTGTAAATGCTGAAATGTTTGTTACTTCCTTAGTGTGTTTGGGAATGCATCAATTGATTAAGCCCCTTACTAGGGTAACATCCATGTCAGGTTCGTTAATTGATCATATTTACACAAATATGGGTACAGGTCGCATATGTGCTGGTACAATTGTAACTGACATTTCAGATCACTTTCCTACATTTGCTATTTTTGAAGATAGCTCAGTAAACTTGCAACCGCAAGGAGAAGTACGATATAGAAGTTATAAATATTATGATAAAGAACGGTTTTGTCATAGTTTACTCTCGGAATCTTGGGAAAATGTTTATGAATGTACTGATGTTAATAATGCATATAATATATTTGTACAATTATTCATAGGTATTTGTAATCAATATGCTCCAATTGTTCATCGCCACTCTTCCAAGAGGAAGACTGATAAACCGTGGCTGACTAAAGCTATTAAGAAGTCAATTAAAAAGAAACATAAATTGTATGGTAAAGTATTAAAATCAAATCATAATGAAGATGATTGGAAAAAATATAGAACGTATAGAAATGTATTGACTACAGTTTTGAGGAATGCAAAGAGGAAATATTATAGCAAATTATTTGAAATGTATAAATCCGATACAGCTCAAACATGGAAGTCAATTAATACGCTATTGAAGAGTGGAAATAGTAAAATAAAAACATCACATGTAGATAAGCTCTGTGTTGATGACAATGGTAATAAGAGAGTTTTAACCTCAGGGAAAGAAATATCAGAAGGCTTTAATAATTTTTTTGTTAATGTTGGGCCTAACCTTGCTAAATCTATTTGTGGTAATGATGATAATGTTAATACATTTAAAGATTATCTTAATGATGGAACAGTTGATTCTTTGTTTTGGGAACCAGTTACTCATTATGAGGTGAATGACTATTTATCAACTTTGAATGTAAAGAAAGCTTGTGGTTTTGACAATATTCCAGCCCGATTGCTGAAGGATGCTGCTTATGTAATTGCAAAACCATTAGCTTATATTTACAATCAGTCATTATTGAATGGTGTGTTTCCGGAGGCAATGAAAATAGCCAAAGTTACACCGATTTTTAAAAAGGGAGATAAAGATGTCCCAGGCAATTATAGACCTATTTCAGTTTTGCCTCTTTTGGCCAAAATATTTGAGAAATTAGTGAACAAGAGGTTACTTGAGTATTTTGAAAGGAATGATGTTTTGTATAAGCACCAGTATGGTTTTCGTAAACATTATAGTACTAAACTGTCTCTAATTAATTTGAATAATGATGTGCTTAAATCATTGGATAAGGGCAGTGTAACATTAGGTGTATTCCTAGATTTTCAGAAAGCTTTTGATACAATTGATCATGGAATATTGGTTGGCAAATTAGAACATTATGGAATAAGGGGCCTTCCTCTTCAGTGGTTTAAAGATTATCTTTCTCGTGGATTTCAGTTTGTGAATTATGATGGACATAGTTCATTACGACAGATAATAACATGTGGCGTTCCTCAGGGTTCCGTGTTGGGACCTACCCTGTTTTTGATGTATATAAATGATTTGCCAAACTCAACAAATTATTTTAATTTTAGACTTTTTGCCGATGATTCTAACTTGTTTCATACATTTCCACAGAGACTGAATTTGATTGATATGGATATAGTTAATGTGCATTTAGATAAGGTGTCCGTATGGTGTAAAGTGAATAAACTTACAGTGAATCTCTTAAAGACTAATTATTTGTTAATAAGAGGGAGTAGGCAATCAGTCGTAACTCAAGGGGTACTAAAAATAGCAGGGACTGAAATAGTCCGGGTTGATGTTGCATCATTTGTAGGAGTTTATATAGACCAACACTTGACGTGGAAACCTCATATAGAAAGGGTTAATAAGTGTATTAGGAAAAAGTTTGGTGTTTTATATAGATTAAGACAGTTTGTGCCAAGGTATATGGTTCACATTCAATACAGATGCAATCAGAGGTATACGAAATAAGAGATGCCATATCTTAATCCCTTCTATAATGTGGAGGTGCAACTATTGACTGCACTTGAAAAGGCAGAGGTGACATACAGTGTATAAAGTGTAACAACAAAAGGTACTATAGAAAATACAAAGCAGTTACACATACAAGATGTACAAAGCAAGTGTACAGCACTGAACACTGAAAATGGCAGTGCAGAGTAGGCTAAAGTATTAAGATAGCGAATTGAACTGCTAAAATATGCAGCTAACTTATATTACCAAGATATTGGGCCGTATGCATAAAAACAAGCACAAGCAAGAGCTTGTCATTGTCAAGCAAAAGATCAAGTTCAAGCAATAAGCCAGTTCGTAGTTACAATCTGCGCATGCAAAGGTCAATCGTACCAATGCGGCATTCATCGAATTGAAAGGACTGGATAAGGTTCTTTACTTGTTATTCTTGAGTACATCGATTGGAAATTCCTTGTTGCGTAGGTTGATCAATTGTTCTCATGAAAGTAACAAAGGATATCCCATGACAACCATCTGCCACTCTGAACATGACTGCACAGAGTAAAAGCTTTATATCCTACCCATGATTGTAGAATCAATTGCTTACGTGTTGGACAAAGGATCGTTACGGTTGTGCGAACATCGCACTGCAGGACAACAACGCTTCGTGCCAGACCTGGCAGCAGTATTTTGCTTACGCAAATAGGGGGGAAACAGCACAGAGCATTAGGGGGGTTTCTGTGCAGATCGATGGACAAAAATTGCCGTAAAAAGTCTAAAATAACAGAAATTTGATTAAATATGAAATCACAACATAACCTCTGGAATAAGGAGCTCGTAATCATCCTGAAACGGTATGAAGATTTGATCCTTAAACGCGAATGCCCTGAGTAAGCAAGAGCTCAAGCTGGTGTGGATGTGCTTGAAAAAACGCAAGCAATTGCTTATCAAGACAAGTAAAAGGTTCGTTTTCTGCATACCGTTTCAAGCAATTGCTTGTTTGGTAAGCAATTGCTTACGAGCAGTAAGCAATTGCTTGTGCTTGTAAGCAAATGCTTTTGCTTGCAAGCAATTGCTTTTGCTTGCAAGCAATTGCTTGTTTTCATCCATACCGATTCAAGCAAAAGGCTAGCACAAGCAATTGCTTGTGTTTATGCATACGGCCCATTGGCTGAAAAGGGTCTAGCAAGATCCTTGGCACACACAGAAAACAATATAAACAACCAAATTACAAAAATGCAACAAAAACCTAGTGAAAGTAACAACATAATGAGAGCCTTAAATGAGTGGGGCTACCTATGGATGCGCACACCAAAATACAATGAAAGACTAGTGTGGTGGCTGGGTTCGTGAGGCTGGTAGACCATTTATGTTACTCTGTATAACACCCATAGAACAGTGTTGGGAAAAATATAAAAATCCCCTCTTTCGGGCAACAACATTGATCAACATGGTTAAAATAGTATAAAAGAGGGTTCATGTGGTATAATAGGAACCATAATGCTGTAAAATGTGAAAATATATTAGGAAATTATATGAGCCGCCGATAAGATTGGACGACGAGTTCACAGTATGTTCTGCCCGGGCCTCTCTGGATTGAGTCTTGAAGTAAGCCGATCTGCCACGCGCGGCAGGGTTTGCGTGTGCTTTGCATATAATGTGGCGGTGAACTTTTCATATAACAATAGTCCGCGATATCGATATTCTACCAAAGATTTGTTGACGTGAGGATGAAGACAGGATTGGGTGGTGCATTCGTTTTAATATTGTAAATGTATACTACCCTATCAATACATCCTAACTCTAAACCACAACCCCTGAATGACCACCTATAAGATTGTTCCTACCCTAATATCACATCAATTTTTCAGGATTCGTACAGAAGTACAGCAAAGTGTATGCCGTTGACTTCCCAGTCTCCCGCCTTGACGGCATGAGTACGTTGTTGATTTTTTTTTATTCGGGTGTGCTGCTGCACAAATTGTCACCAGTGAAATCGAGTGCATTAAAGGGACAGGTCCACTTTTACAAAACGTCTGAACAGCTTTCAGTTGACGGATTGGGATCAATGTAACACGCAACAAAAAAATTAGAGCGAACAGCCCTCTAATTTGGATTCTACGAATGAAAAACGAATGCGTCCCTCCATTTAAACTATATATCGGTCAATAAAGGAGTTCAACTGATTTAGCATAATATTACAACAATATAGTACTAATTCTCGTAAAGGTATTGTGAAGCCGACATTTGTTAACGTATGTCACGGAAAAAGATCTCAAAAAGAAAGAATATATAATTACATGTAGTCAGTTTAAGCGATGTTTGGGTATGTTGCTTGGTAAACGCTCACACATTAGTACTTATGCGCGAGTCACGTAGCTAGCGCGGGTCACGTAGGGGTCATGCATACCGATCTGGCACTCCGTGAAATCTATGTACGAACTTACTCACCGGCCGAAAATACTTATGTACATAATTAATCGACGTCCCTCAGTTTATTCAGTTTTAGGTCTATAACTCCACGAAAAAGAGATTTCAAGCCCTAATTTTTTCAGGCATGCTATTAAATGACATTTCCTTTCATATAAGACAATAACCTCGCAACTTTTGAATTTTGGCTTGCAAAAGTGGATCTCTTCCTTTAAAGGGATATTTTTATGATCGTTGTAATATTGCAGATGGAATAATTTCAGAGATATGAACAAAAGTCAGTGGTACTGGTCAGATCTCAAAGGAAAAACGTTGTGTGTTAGAGGAATAACATGTCAGAGGCTCGTTTTAGATACTAAACATTTCTTACCAATGATTTCCATAAAAAAAGAAGAAAAAGCACTTCACGTATTTACTATGAGATACAAATTTAACTTGCCGTGCATACAAACATATTCTTCAATGTATGTTAACAATGACAATGGGGGCTAGGACAGAGGCGTAGCGACGGGAGGGGGGGGGGGGCACGTGCCCCCCAACAATTCTTAAAGAACAATTGAAAAACATAAAGGGACATTTTTTGAAAAAAAAAGAAAAAGGTGTGCCCCCAATAATGTTGCGTGCCCCCCCTCCCCCCAATCAGTCCGACCACGCTACGCATACATTGAAATGTATACTTATACAAAAGTCTCTCAGAGGGATTTCACACGATGGCCAAATTGTGATTGCAATCACGATTGGAATCATTTTTCACTCCAATCACCGTTTATTTTGACCGTGTGAAAGCAAACTAGAATCACGAATCTCGAAACTGTAATCGTGGTCCGGAGGTGTTTTCTTATCATGATTCATACAAATCACAGTGCGAAGCTCCAGTGTGAACGGCTTGACCTCCAAAACACGATTTGGGAGGCGGAGCATACTTGACCTTACATGCACTTCTCTCGATAAACCGCGCCCTCTTTAATTCGCTTCGAGTGCAGTACATGCAAAATCCTTGTTTGATTGACAGGTACACAGCAACCCGTCTCAAGAATCGCGATTGTAATCACGGTCTGCGCGAAGTATTTTTTATCGTGTGAAAGCAAGGCAACAGAATCACCGTGATTGAAAACGTGATTATAATCATGATTGCAAACACGATTTGGCCATCGTCTGAAACCGCTCTAAATTTGGTTCAAATAGTAAGACAAATATTGAAGTTGTGCTAAAACGTACGCAGGGTGGGGGGGGGGGGGGGGGGGTGTCACTCTGGGGCTACATAGGATTAATCCGCATGAACGTGTACAATTAAATGCAAACACACTAACATATATGTATTCTTTAAAAATACATGGTAGGCAACCTCAGTTTAATAACTGCTTTACAGGTGCGCCCTGTATACAAATACAAAACAATAACAGTCAGCATAATAAATAAGCTACGTACATTAAACAGACTTTAGTCAACAAATATAACAAACAAACATTATAATAAACCTACACAACACAACAACATCAAAAGGCTTAATTAGCTTTACTCAATCAATAAAGAAAAGAAAAAAAGAGAAAATAAAAGAGGGAGGAGATCAACTGGGAGTGAGATATCATGACTTAGGTCACATAATCTAGCAAGGATTAAATTTACAAAAAAAATGGACATTAAAGGGCAATGAAACTATGGCTTTCGGTTATTATTATCGTTTAGAGGGTGAACAGACATTTGATTTGATACATAACTTTGCATTTTTGGCCTCCTGGATCCCATGAAATCCTTACGTAAACATACCCACATTTTACTAATTCTTACGGCGGCAAAAGATGATGGGAGCGGCCATGCTCTTGTAATTACCCGACATGCTTTGCAAACTCTGCCGTGTGTGCCTATGGCCGAACAAAAAGCTTTTAACTGATTTCAAAGCATCTACAAGTATTCAGACAATGGTTTGAATTGGTGCTATTGAAATGCATTAGTGCATATCATTGACCGTCGTCCACACAAACCTAATAATGGCGGCCTCCAGTGTTAACGTGAAAAGTGGTATATCCGATAGAGTTTTCATATATTTCTTCCAAAGCAGAAATCTGAGTCGGAGTAATGTTACTTATAATAAACAGGCATATTACGATGTATAAAGTAGGATAAACTCTTTGTTTGAGTTGCGTTGCCCTTTAAAGAATAGCATTGAACTGAAGGCAGCTTTTCCTAAATACTTTGAGTGAATTAATGCGTTGGACTATAATAGGAAGCCTATTGAATAAACAACTACCGGTGTAAGAAAAGAATTTTTTTTTTATATTCGGTTTTCGGTTGAGGAATAAGCAAGGTGCTATTTGTGCCGTATCTAGTGTTATAATTTATAATAAAAGGTCTTATCAATGATTGTATTATGATGGTACAAGCTTATTGATTATTTTAAAGACAAGAATACAATACTGGTATTTGATACGATTTTCTATAGATTGCCAATTCAGTTTCATTAGAATACTAATTAACTTAAAGAACAAAATCCAATTCAATACATTTGTGCAAAATGTTTTTTAAATTATGTTATATCATTCTGGTGGGCTAAAAGATGCAAATTTCCCTCTTAGGCGGCCATTTTGAATTTTTGCATTTTAAAGAAAAAACTCATGGTTTCGTAATTATCACTCTTCAGATTTAGAATCAGCATGACAAAATAATCTTAACTAAATAGAAAATACAATTTATTCCGCCATTTGGGGAAAACTGGGCCTACTTTGTATAACGATTCCATTTGTACATTGAAATACCCATTCATATTGTACATAAAATGGATTTGGCGGCCATTTTGAATGTTAATTGTGCCCTAAACACAATAATAAGCAGCTCTTAGCATATATTCAGTTTCATTATATTGTAAGTTAACCGAGGAACAAAATTTAATTTGATTTATTTGTGTAGAATGGCGTTTAAGTTGAGATTATATCATTCTGGGGGGGGGGGGCCAAAAGAGGCAAATGTCCATGTTTTGGCGGCCATTTTGGATTTTCGCGTTAAAAAAATGTCAACAAAGTGACTAGATCTCTGGACTGAAAACACCAATACCCGGTTAAATAGTTTTACACCTATGGACTTTCAAAAGTCCAATGATGATTGTCATGATATGCCACCAATTTTCTTTCAATTATCCAATCAATCCCTCCGACTCTGCTTGGACGTCAGGAAAAGGGGTGTCTTTCATACTGTAGTCTGACTTTAGTAATAATGCGTTCTGAATCGTGATTATACAGGGTAGAAAGTATGATAGTGAACTGCAATATTCGTGCTCAACTACAGGGTGTATCAAAAAAAGCGTTACACTTTTGAAAAATATGTCAAATCATCTATCAAGTGCCACTAACAAAACAAATTTTCGTTCACGCTTGGGCGAACACTGACTGTTTTTGTCCAGAGTGTGAAAAATGACTTGCGCCAAATTGAAAGAAGAGGGAACATTAAACCACCAGTCCGTATAAGTACTACCATTAAAACAAATTGCTCCTTTGCATGAATGTAGGATTATGTTATGATCATAGGCGTACCCATGGGGAGGGGTCACCCCCCCCCCCCCTTAGACCAAACAATTTTGGGGGGTTTAGCCCCCCCCCCCCCCCCCCCATTTCAAATTTTCACTGTTCTCGAGAACAAATGTCAATGGTCTCGACCGTCATTTTCGATGGTCTGTCTCGACCTCGAAAAGTGTGAAAAACTGTGGTCCCGGCCTCGAAAATGTTAAATTTTCGACGACCACCCCCCCCCCCCCCCCCCCCCCTCACTTACAGGATTCCTAACCACTTGCTCTTGTGGCCGGACCTGGCCTTGGTCTCGAAAATGCCAAAAAATTCGCGGTCTCGCCTGCGAACATTTTCTACGACTACCACCGCCCCCCCCTCCTCTACCCCCCCCCCATCTCCCACCCCACCCCCCGCTTCCTGCTTACCGGATTCTCAACCACTGGGACTTGGTCTTGTTCTTGGTCTCGAAAATTGTGGACCGGACCTGGCCACAGTCTTGAAAATGTCGAAAATTCGCAGTCTTGGCTGCGAAAATTGTCTACGACTACCCCCCCCCCCCCTCCTCCGCCCCCATTCAACCCCCTCTCCCGCTTACCGGATTCTTAACCACTGGGTCTTGTCCGGGGGTTTATCGACCGGTGGTGAATGTCAGGTGGGTAATCGTCCGGGGGGTAATTATCGGGGGGGGGGGGGGGGGTAGTTGTCTTTGGGGGGTAATGGTCTTTGGGGGTTATCGTCTTTGGGGTAGTTGTCTTGGAAGGTAATCGTCCGGGGGTTATTTATCGGGGGGTAGTTGTCTAGGGGGGTAATTATCTTGGGGGTAGTTGTCTTGGGGGGGTAATATTCCGGGGGCAGTTGTCCGGGGGGTACTTGGCCGGGGGGTAATGTTCTGGGGGGTAATCGTCCGGGGGGTAATTATCCGGGGGTAGTTGTCTTGGGGGGTTATTGTCTCGGGGGGGGGGGGGGATTGTCTTGGGGGTAGTTGTCTTGGGGGTAGTTGTCTTGGGGGTAGTTGTCTTGGGGGTAATGATCCGGGGGGTAGTTGTCCAAGGGTAATTGTCTGGATGGTAGTTGGCCGGGGGTAATGTTCTGGGGAGTAATCGTCCGGGGGGTAATTATCCGGGGGTAGTTGTCTTGGGGGGTTATTGTCTCGGGGGGGGGGGGGGAATTGTCTTGGGGGTAGTTGTCTAGGGGGTAGTTGTCTTGGGGGTAATGATCCAGGGGGTAGTTGTCCGGGGTTAGTTGTCCGGGGGGTAGTTGGCCGGGGGGTAATGTTCTGGGGAGTAATCGTCCGGGGGTACTTATCCGGGGGTAGTTGTCTTGGGGGTAGTTGTCTTGGGGGTAGTTTTCTTGGGGGTAGTTTTCTTGGGGGTAGTTGTCTTGGTGGTAATATTCCGGGTGGTAGTTGTCCGGGGTTAGTTGTCCGGGGGGTAGTTGTCCAAGGGTAATTGTCTGGGTGGTAATTGTCCGGGGGTTAATTATCCGGGGGGTAGTTGTCTTGGGGGTAGTTGTCTTGGAGGGTAGTTGTCTTGGGGGGTTATTGTCTTGGGGGTAATTGTCTTGAGGGGTAATTGTCCTGGGGGTAGTTGTCTTGGGGGTAGTTGTCTCGGGGGGTAATCGTCTTGGGGTAATTGTCCGGGTGGTAGTTTTCCGGGGGTAATTGTCCTTGGGGGTAGTCGTCCGGGGGAGGGGGAATCGTCGGGGGGCTGGTTGTTCAGAGGGTATTAGTCCTAGAACCCTATAATTAAACCATAATCTTAAGGTGTGGCCTCATGAAGATTATGGAGCGTCGATTAAAAGAACGCTTAGAAATCGATAAGCAAGACCTAACAATTTTGGTAACTAATGGGAAAAATATGAAAACACAATATTAACCTAATTTCACGTCTGACGAGCGCAATAATATTCGTAATAGCTTATTCATGCCGTATCAAATGACTAATGAACAGTTCCATGTCCAGGTACGCGGGCTTTATGCAGAAGCTGTTTGAACCAAGCTGAGCACTCCATTGAAGGGAAAATAAAAAGTATCACATGACTATTGACTAATTTCCTTCTTCCATTGACACTAGCAGTGCTTATATCTGCGCGACACAATCTAGGTGGAATTATCCACTCCCGGCCTCTGGCATGTTTTGGAGACTACACACTCCCTAGCATGATGACGATAATTATTATAATTTATATTAACTTATGTGTGTTTATGCTATATGACCGCTCTGAAAATTTGATATCTTCCACATCACTTCTGATTGGCTGACACACGTTGTTTACACCGTGCTTACCAAATATACTTTGTAAATTGTAATGGGGATGTGTTTATTTAAACCACCAGCATCATAAGAGTTCAAACCAATTTATTTGAAGGTGTATGCATTCCCGCCCACATATCGCTTTATTATGTGGCTGGGCAAAACACGCTATTTATTTCAACTCCGGAACATCTTGTTATGACATTGTCATAGTTGCCAAAGGTTCTTTTCTCCGATTTCATCTCCATCGCAACAGTTCCGAGAGTGCTTTGAAAACGGTTGTTTGACATCACCTTCAACATGTTTAATTGCCTTTTCTATGATACAAGATGAAACATTTAGAACCTAATCCAATTCAACAATGAAAATGTGCTTTACAATTAGTGATCGTGTCTTTCCCCCGACTATTTCGTTGCAGTATCCTCTGGGTCGATCCGGATTTCTAGTATGATACCCTCGCGTTGAAGTCCAGTGCAAGAATTGTATTTGATTTGGAAAAGGTGAGTTAATATAATACACGTACGTGTATTTTTTTAAATCACAAATTATCTTTTATAGAAGATTACGGATTTCCGTATGAATCCAAACATTCGTTCGTTAAACAAAGTAACAAGAAAACAAATGGCATCTCAAAATACAGCAAAATGTACGTAATTTAAATTATTACTTATTTGATTTCATTATATGTGTTTCGTAATCAAATTAATGTCACCTCTTTCAAATTAAACAAAATAAACCATCTTCTGTCTGGTTTTAAATTAAGCCGAAATCGTTTTCTGAAATCCCCATAGACTTTGTACACAACCCATCCAGTTCCCGTAGCCAAGGGGTAAAATGAAAGGGTAGTGTGGTGACTAGGTTCATGTGGATGGTGGGCCATTTATTTTACTCTGTATAAAACCCATAGAGCAGTGCTGGGAAAAGTCTGGAAAATATCCTTCGTGGCCAAATGTTATAGTCCCATAATATGGTGTACACAACAGTTGACTCACATGAATCACGTGACTGTGTTGAGCCAATCAATGACGCGCAATTTGCTAAGTCATATGATATAGAATAATATAGTTAAGCGATATGCTTTGACTTTAACTAGACAATAAATTGAGCGGTTTTGGGGATCCGTTGACGTGAGGCTAACATATCAGGATTGGGTGGTGTATTCGTTAAAATCTTGTAAATGTATACAACCTTATCGATACAACCTAATTATATACCACAGCCCCTGAATGACCACCCATAAGATTATTGCTACCCTATTAGCAAATCAATTATGAAGGATTCGTACCCAAGTTCAGCAACGCATATGCCGTTGACTTCCCAGTCCCCCGCCCTGACCGCTTGACTACGTTGTTGATTTTTGTTATTCGGGTGTGCTACTGCACAAATAAATGTCGCCGGTGAAATCGTACGCATTAAAGCGGTAAAAGGGCCTGTAGGATCCCTGTAAAATGACAGAGAGAATCATTTCAGAGATACAAAAAAGTAAGTGGTGCAGCTGTTAGAGGAAAACGGTTTAGTGGAAACAATGTTAAAGGAAAACCAAAATGTCAGGTTCATCTCAGTTATTAAACATTCATTACCAAAATAATGCTGGTTAGACAAACAAGACACGTCACATATTGACCAAAAGAAAAACTTATTTTTTTCCAAAAATAAATACAAGTTACAATGTATTTAGTGTATGGTAACCATGGCAACGGGAGACGGGCTATGCATTGAAATGTACATCTAAGTTTCCAAATCGTTGATTAACATTTAGATGGTGCTTTTCACGTTTTAGGGGGTACTGAATTTTGTCCATGTCTTTTTTTTTGTAACGCGAGTTACCGAACAGGATTCTTCCGCAAAGGTTCCTAAAGGTAGCTCTATCAGTCTTTTTTGTGTTGTCTAGTAAGTGCACATCTACTTAATCCTTGGTGATAAAATCAGCTTACAGTTCCATAAAATAATTGAGTTACAGCACATTGAAGTAGTCAATGTACCATAAAGTGTAACGCGAGTTACCGTGGAAATGCCCATATGTGTAAATTATTTTTGATTGCTCTAAACAGACCGCGGGAAGTCGGTTGAAAATCGTTCGTTGCATTTACACAACACTCTCTAGACCGTGTATTAATTGTAAAAAACGTAATTTAACCTAGCTTAGCGTACTTACACCACGTCTGACCCACATTAAATTACCCTACAGATCACTATGTCCACTACCGTAAATGTGACCGGCCCTTTACACAATGTCTGACCCACGGTAAGTTTCCCTACAGATCACTACGTCCACTAACGTAAATGTCACCGGTCCTTTATGAAGTTATTCATTATACATAAACGTTTCTTATCATCATTACAAAAACACATCATGGTGTTGTTTTATGTAATGATGCAAAAGCATTTCCAAATATTTTCCCGGCAAATTTAATAATTTTCTCCCTCCCAAAATTACATAGTGGTCATTTCAATTCTCAAGTTTCCATATTGGATATCTTAGGACTTGGATATACTATAGTATACCCACAGCTAACATAGCCGAGAGTGCGATGCATTTACATGACGCACGATAATAATACCGTAGTATTATTTGTTTTATAAAACGAGCTCAACCACGAATTGTTTTATTTTGCTGGATTGTTGAAAACGGACTTGCCACAATTAGTTACCCAGTCTATCTACTCTCTAGAGTGTGAATTTATTAGGAATTTACCAAATTGATTATCACTACTGCACTCGCTTCATTGAATTTGACTCTGCAGCTAAGCAGAGCAAATGCTATCGATGTGAAATTGCCGACAAATTTCCCGTAAAAATGAGAATTATCAAAGAATTTACTGCATTCGAAACTACGTTTGTGTACGGTAGACTACGGTATCCACTACTAGTAGCAACTACGTTTAACTACGTTAGCCTTCACTACGTTCAACTACGTCCACTAACGTAAATGTGACCGGCTATTAACGGTCAACAAACGTACAGTGACCGGCTATAGCAAAACCACTGCACTTGTTGGTATAGTAAGATACTTTTTTTTCATTTATTGTTTAAATAGAGTCGATATACAGATCAAAGTTCTCCATTGTGTTGGGCTCCACCCATCTTGTTGACCGTTGCATCGACGGTCCCAGTATGGAGAAGAAGGTGATCTTCAAAATAGTACTCATAATTACTGCGAAGTGCTTCGAAAACATATCTTATCAATTTTGTTTAGACATAAGTTGTAATTATTTCAAGCATTTATCAAATTAAAATGTACATATTTGAAGAGTTTAATTCCAAAAGGCGCTAAATCCACTTTTGGTGTTTTCGAGTAAATCAAGGTTTTCTGTTAGACCACTTTTGCTCCATCAAAACTGCAAGATTTGTACAAAGTTAAAAGATATAGTCCTAAACATAATAAAAATGATGTTTAAAGAAATCCTGCTTTGGTAGTTATTTTTAAATATTGTTTGTTTTTTAAATTGTTTGGAATTAGCGCCTTTTGGCATTAAACAAGGATTTAGCGCCTTTTGTAATTAAAATGTTGACGCGTCATTCCAAATTTCAAAATCTTAACCTTTTTTTTCCAAAGAATTTCTTTTTGTTAATGTTCTGATATAAAACATACTCTTTAAATCATAATTCTGGTTCTAACACACACACATATCTATTCCATTAAACACAATGACAGCCAGCAATATGTTAAACATACTTCTCACATCATTCAAGACATTTTTGCTCCACGCTTTTTTCCATCAAAATGTAACACATTCTATAAAAGGTTAGTGCATGGGCAACTTCAATCATGATAATGTTCTCACTATTTAACTGAAGAGCACTATGTATGAAAATGACTACTCAGCATATTTCTAATATTGACAAAAAAACAAGCAGTTAAGAATATTATTGTGTGAAATTTGAAAATCTTGCAAATTTGCTTTACTCATTATCTCATCTCATAAAGGTGAATTAATCAAGACATACAAACACTTGCATGTAATTAAGTTTCTATACAATCTTGTGAATGAACAGTTTCTTTAACAGAAGGTGCAAGGATGGTGGGGTGGGGGGGGGGGGGTGCATACGTTCCCCACCCCCAAATTCAGAAAGATCCACTTTTTGCCGGTCTCGGGTCCACTTTCTACCGGTCTCGAGTCCACTTTGTATTGGTCTGGACCATATTAACTGGCTTACATGACTCTTAGCCTGTAAACTCTCGGGCTCGGAAACTGTTGGCGAGTGGTCTCGGTCCCTTGTTGGTAAATTAATCACATCCCCATGGAAATGTCTGGCTACAGGCCTTTAACAGTAGGTGCCAGGGGGTGGGGAGGGGGTGTGTGCGTACGTACCCCACCCCAACATTTAGAAAGATCCACTTTTTGCTGGTCTCGGGTCCACTTTTTACCGGTCTCGAGTCCACTTTATGCCGGTCTGAGTCCACTGGCTTGTTAGACACGACTCTCAGCCTATGATCTCAGCCTCGAAAATTGTCGGCGAGTGGTCTCGGTTCCGTTTTCGTAAATTACGCACCTCCCCAAGAAAATTCCTGTCTACATGCCTGCATATTTTCTGGAAATGTAAGGGAGCCTGGCAGGTATCGCTTGTTTGGGGTATTGTTCCTGCCGTAGTTAGACGAACGGCAGCGGAATGCTTTGATGTAGTCGCTGATCTTCTCCTGTTCATTGCAGTTTTCACCTTTCATGGCACCCTCCTCGTCTCTGGTTATGGGTTACTCTGCCAGGCGTCTTTTCATCAGGTTGCCGAGACGTTTCGTGTCGAATGCAAGGATGGACTGGGAGCTCACCGAGCACACTTGCACGTGTCATAATCTGTAAATTGAAAGTGAAACATTGTAAATGAAAGGTTGGTTATTAACTGAATGTAATAAAATTGTTTTTGAAGATGGCTGAGAAGACAGCTACATTTTCAGCTACCTGTATTATTCATAAAAGATAATCAAAACAAAAACACCTAATCACACGAAGCATACCTGACAGATTTATTGTGGTCATGTATAATTTATTTTATTTTCACAATTTTCATACATAGTGCTCTTCAGTTAAATAGTGAGAACATTATCATGATTGAAGTTGCCCATGCACTTACCTTTTGTAGAATGTGTTACATTTTGATGGAAAAAAGCGTGGAGCAAAAATGTCTTGAATGATGTGAGATGTTTAACATATTGCTGGCTGTCAATGTGTTTAATGGAATAGATATGTGTGTGTGTTAGAACCAGAATTATGATTTAAAGAGTATGTTTTATATCAGAACATTAACAAAAAGAAATTGTTTATTCAAGTTTGTAATAATAAACATGAACTAACCCTCCCCCCCCCCCCCCCCCCCCCACCAACACCATAGCAATAATATCCCAAGACTACAAAACTCAATAATTAATAGAACATCATTGCAATGAGATATTTTATATCAACAATCTTATTTGACCACATATTTTAATTCAGGCCCGTAGCCAGGAGGGTTGCGTTGGGTGCGTAAGCCCCCCCCCCCCAAAAAAAAAAAAAAAAATACAAAAATACAAAACACAGAAAGGTCCACTTTTTGCCGATCTCGGGTCCGCTTTTCACCTTTACCGGCTGACACGACTCTCAGCCTGTGGTCTTGGCCTAAACAAATTTTGGTAAGTGGTCTCGGTCTCGTTTTTGTAAATTAGGCACCTCCCTATGAAAAAATCCTGGCTACGGGCCTGCAATTAATACAGATGACTCAAATGAAAACTTACGTGAAATGTTGGGGCAAAGTTCCGCCAATCTCTTTGGTTGCATACCATGTCCTAACTCGATGGCGAATGACAGGATTGGCACATGATGAAAGAAGCTTGTTTGAGTCTCTGTAGCTCAGTCCCAAAAAGTGTATGTGATGTCTCCTAGCTGTGAGGCATGTGTTGACATCCAATGGGTGACCGTTTCCCTATTGATAAAACAAAAGTGATCGTTGTAAACATCAGGTATTCTACGAAAACAAGGTACAATGTATCCTACATACTTTAACACAAATTAGTTTGCACTTTGCAGTTAAAAGACTGCACCAGGGCAAATAGAGGTCCTGTGGAACCAACGCACATCTCCACGCAACCATCCATGCGCCATGTCGGCGCTAGACTGAAAATGTACCAATAGTCTGACACGAGCAGCTAAGCTACTAGCTTCCAATTGAATTGTGAATGGAAAGTACCGTACTTATAGAGCGAGACTCCCGATGTATCCGTTATGGTCGAAGCTTGCCCCATGACGGTTATTGTACTCGCCATTCACAATTCAATGGTAACTAGCAATATAGCTGCTCGCTAAAGGTGTACATCATTTTACAAAATGTGAGTGACATCTTTATCGAGCTGCGGCACACAATGTTAATATTGTTCATATTTAAGAAATTGATTGATTAATAGGAACCAATTGCAGTGTGTTTAAAGTGATTTAACGTTGAGTATGAAACTGCTTAAGCGGCAACCCATGGGCCACACTCTATGGATTCACTTGTAAACTAGCGCTGCCAAGTCTACATCCACTGACTACATCGACTACGACTACAACGTCTACGAGTACGAGTCGCAGTCGGCGCTAGAATTCCAACTGTACCGATGATTTATCCACTTCTTGTATCACTTTAATAACACAATTTGTTTATAGCAATTTATTTTAGTTATGTCTCATGGTACTACATGCAAAATCTTAGACTGGTAGTTACAATACATTCATATGCGTTGCATCTGAACTTAACTCACTCACACACACAAATTAATAGGTGGTACTGAACTTACCGGAATTAATGGATTTCACTGTCTTATTCTTGTTTGTTGCCCACTCACTGCCATTGTCCTTCCTTATTCTAGGATTGTAGATTATGTCCACAAGCTCTCCTTTCTCATCCATGGTGTTGTATTAGCTGAGAAATCTGAAAATACTGTAAAACTTGAAGAAATATGATCGACGGTGGCGGCTAGTAACAAGGGTAAAAGATGTCGTCAATATCCGGTCACTGGAACAATACTGCGCTGTGATTGGTCAAAACAGGCCAGTCCCCAAATTTTGGATATAGCACATTTTGGAAATAAACAGATTTGGATTTAGCACCATTTGGAACTAAATAAAATTTTCAAATATTTGTTTTCATATTTCTGAAAATTATTTTAATATAATGAATGGTGATTTAAATGCACATGTCCAATGGGTATGCACTCAAAGTGGATTTAGCGCCTTTTGGAATTAAGCTCTTCATTTATAATATAGAAGACGTTTGCTTTTAAAGAAGTGGTCTCCTTCGCAAAGTAACAATATGATGTTGAAGCTCAAAACAAATAACAGGCCCAGCATAATCACACAAACTCATTTTGGAATTTGATTATAGGCAACTTGGAAATAAGAGAATATTATTGTTCTATACTAATGTAAAGTAAATATATGAAATAAGCTATATTCTGCATATCATCAACATCAACTCATTCCCATGTACATTATCTTTGTACAGAGGCCCAGGAAAGGAAATGACTAGCTAGTAACTTATCAACTTGGATGACATCTAAGTCCTAGAATATCCAATATGGAAATAAAGAACCAAAGACTGTAGGCCCCGCAGGCTGATGTTAAGGGTGCACTTCGTTATTCCGAAGGTTCGTTATTCCGAAGGTTCTTTATTCCGAAGGTTCGTTATTCCGAACACGCAAATTTCGTATACCTGAGGGTTCGTTAATCCTAAAATGAAATAGGGTTTGTTAATCCGAACATTTGTTGCATTATTCCGAAGGTTCGTTATTATGAGGGTTCGTTATTCCGAAGGTTCGCTATTCCTAAAATGAAATCAGGCTCGTTAATCCGAAAGTGAAATTGGGTTTGTTATAATGCTTTAATTTCTGGTCTGGCCTAGGGAGTGAAAGGGGGAGGGGTGTGCTTAATGCAGGCTGTAAATTAAATAAACAAAACACAAATTATGGTATTATAACAAACCCAATATAATTTTCGGATTAACGATCACTATTTTATTTTCGGACTAATAAACCTTCGGAATAACGAACCTTCGGAATAACGAACCTTCGGAATAACGAACCCGATTTCGTTTTAGGAATTTAGCAAACCTTCGGAATAACGAACCCTCGGAATAACAAACCTTCGGAATAACGAACCTTCGGAATAACGAACCTTCGGAATAATGAACCTTTGGAATAACTGAACCTTCGGAATAACGAACCTTCGGAATAACGGACTGTAACCGATGTTAACTACTGTTTCCTAATGCACTTTGCCTTTGAATTAGAAGAATAAACATGATAAAGATATAGTTAAATACATTGCAAATCGCATCTACACAATTTCGTTTCGATGCATACATGATATTTTACCACAAACACAGTACCAATATTAACATTTTTGACAATTATCATCGTAGATCGAGTTAAGCGACACAATATTGGGTTTCTAATTGTGTATATTAGCAATATAATTCCTGCTCCATGCCTTAGAACCTCGCTTTTGCTTGCCAATACTCATAATAACTGTTCTCATCAAGATTAATTTTGCTGTATTTTATTGCAAATTTATTTCACCGCGGAACCGTTACTCAGCCAATCATTGCTGTTCTCAAGTTCAGTAATTTGGTTTGCTAGTATAGTTATCGTTTTAAGCACACAATTGGTGACACTATGTAAGGATAGAATAAATATTACTGCATTTAGGTGTGCTGATAATTTATAAATTGGATGTGCTGGTTAAACATGTCAGCGGAGAAAACATATATTTATATCTTAGTTGAATATAGTTCATCTTAACTTAATTGTTCTCATTTTCTTTAGGTGCACTGTACTGTATATTTCATTCAGTAAACAATCCATAGACAATGTTGATAATTGACCGAATTCTGATTAGTTGCGCATCTCTGGGTTAAAACATCAGACAACACCAGTGACCGGTTAAGTCACTTTACACCAGTAGACCTACACTAGCCCATTGATAATTGTGCATGGGTCTATATAAAGGTTAATTTTTTAGGGACTATGGTCATCTTTGTCAAAAGAACACCCTTTCGATTTTTCTACCTTGCAAGCGACCGAAATCAAAGTTAGCTATATAAAAGCATGATTTTCCTGTGCAAGGACGGGATTTTGCTTTTGCCAAATTATGAAAATTGTGCCATTGTCATAATTTTTGACGGTTGGCACAGGCAGGACAGGGGGTGACTTGCCATTTGGTCTACAACTATTTGGTCCACTACCCATTTGGTCCACTGTCATTTAGTCTAAACCCTGTTCGTCCACAGTAAGTTCGTCTACGAGCCATTTGGTCTATAAGCCAATTCGTCTATCTGCCAATTCGTCCAATAACCACATGGTCTACTACTCAATTAGTCTAATGTGGACCAAATTGGTGTGGACCAAAAAGCAGTAGACCAACTGGCTAGTGGACCAAATGGTAGTAGACCAAATGGTCATAAACCGGACAGGGGGCCAGTTTTGTTTTGTTTTACATTTGTGAGAGGAACCGTGCCCCATTCCCACCCCGGAACTAAAACTCTCGTGCGACATAAAAATATACGCGAGTTGATTCGCGTCTATGACTATGATTAGACAATAATGTTAAGGTGCTGCCACATATTATAGACAACGAGCCGTCGACTAAACAAGCGCTTAGAAATGAATTAGCACAACCTGGAAATGTTAGTAACTACTGGGAATAAATATGAAAACAATATTCACCTCATCTCACGTCTGTCGAGCACTAACATTTTCTGTAATATAATTGGGAAATAAGGTTATTTAACCCAAACAGTTACTGGCAAGCCGTATTAAATGACTGATGAGCAGATCTATTACCAAGTACGCGGCCTTCATGCAAAAACTGTTTGAAGTGCACCAAGCTCAGCGTGTTCGAATTTACACCATTGCAAGGAAATACAGTACTATACTCTTGACGTACTTCATTCATGCATTGATAAAAAGATAATACAAATCGCTATTAGGTTTAAAAGAATCATAAAACATCGCTCTTAGGTTTTAACAAGTCATACAAATCGCTCTAAGGTTTTAAACAAATTATAAAAATCGCTCTTAGGTTTTAACAAATTATAAAAATCTGTCTTAGGTTTGAAAAATATCATAAAAATCGCTCTTAACCCTAATAAGGCTGGGGGGGAGGGGGGGGTGGGCATAATGCCCCCCCCCCCCTCCTTAATGTTTTGTATTGCTCCAAAACGCGGTAAGATGACGCGCCGCTGCTTGGTGCTTTTTTTGGGGGGGGGGGGGGGGGAAGGGGGGGGGGGTATTGTGCATATTTTAAAACAAAAAATCAGACCTTTTGTCTATGCATGTCAGCCCGAAAATCGCTCAATTTCGTGATTTGTGTACAAAACATATGGAAATGTTTTCGTATTAGGAGGTACATCATTGGTTATTTGGTTTTGTTTACATTTTATATGTTTGTTTTGGGGTTCAAAATAGTTGAATTATAGTGAGAAATTAAATAAACAACAAAAACAATAAAATATATAAGTAAAAACAAAAATACATAAGAAATTATAAAAATAAAAGAAAACATAAGGAAGAACCTGGCTCTTCCAAATTTGTTGTCGTATTATTATTCCCAATGCTCTAAAGAATATATTTAGTGAAAACCTGAGTTTAATTATGATTTATGGGTAAAAATAGGAACTGTATGACTTAATTTACATAAATTACCATAAATATGCAAATTAATGAATTGTTTCAAAAATTTTGAATTACCATTGTATTCTATACACGTCACTTTATAATTATCATGAGTGCAATTTTTCTCGGCGATCGGCCGCTCCGCGGCCGAGATCTTAAGGGGGGGGGGGGGGGGGGGGGGGGGGGACACAATGCCCCCCCCCCTCCCCTGGCCGTAGGAAGACTTCAAATAGCCCGGCCTTTTTAGCGTTAAGTTTAACAATCGTAACAATCATAACAATTTAAATGAAAGACATTGATTTTTGTTTGGTACTTGTTTTAATTATGGATTTCCCCAACCCTGGGTTTAGAGCTAATTGAAAATTAACTTGTTATGGTTGCATTTACCCAAGCATTTTCGTGAAGATATCATAAAATCACACAACCCTGATACAAAATACAATCATAAATAAAAAGTAATATCAAAAGTTTCCCAAAATCCATGATTAGTGCAATTTTTTTTCCATCTCTGTCCTTTCTTTTGATAATTCTAATGCACTGTAAAGTATGCAGGAAAACAATTGAATTGAATTGAATTGAATTAATTTCCATATTTCACAAATGATTTTTGAACAAGTAATTTTACAAACAAATAATATATTCATAAACGAAATACAATTAAATAAGTAAACCGAAGACTATTATACAATAAATATTACATAATCAACAATTTGTTTGTAATTAACATAACGTGAAATATGGAGGAACCAAAAAGAAGCAATGCTTGTATAAACTTTGGTTCCCAGGGGTAATTGTGTCTAATCAATATTAATCAATAATAAGTTAATGAAAGAAAAAGAACAAAAGAAGAAGAACAACAGCAATACTAAAAGAAAGAAAAAGACTAGAAGGTGCCATGCCAAATAACAAGTTTGTTTTAGACCAGTATAGAAAAGAATATTACAAGGATATTACAATCGTTCCAACCAAATACGAACACTAAGTGCAAACTTACTTCTAAAGTGCAATAAGGATATACAAATTATTACAACTAACTAAACAGTAATTATTTCGAGTACTTAAGCAATAATAATAATTCCCCCTGGCCGTAGGAAGACTTCAAATAGCCCGGCCTTTTTAGCGTTAAGTTTAACAATCGTAACAATCATAACAATTTAAATGAAAGACATTGATTTTTGTTTGGTACTTGTTTTAATTATGGATTTCCCCAACCCTGGGCTTAGAGCTAATTGAAAATTAACTTGTTATGGTTGCATTTACCCAAGCATTTTCGTGAAGATATCATAAAATCACACAACCCTGATACAAAATACAATCATAAATAAAAAGTAATATCAAAAGTTTCCCAAAATCCATGATTAGTGCAATTATTTTTCCATCTCTGTCCTTTCTTTTGATAACTCTAATGCACTGTAAAGTATGCAGGAAAACAATTGAATTGAATTGCATTGAATTAATTTCCATATTTCACAAATGAATTTTGAACAAGTAATTTTACAAACAAATAATATATTCATAAACGAAATACAATTAAATAAGTAAACCGAAGACTATTATACAATAAATATTACATAATCAACAATTTGTTTGTAATTAACATAACGTGAAATATGGAGGAACCAAAAAGAAGCAATGCTTGTATAAACTTTGGTTCCCAGGGGTAATTGTGTCTAATCAATATTAATCAATAATAAGTTAATGAAAGAAAAAGAACAAAAGAAGAAGAACAACAGCAATACTAAAAGAAAGAAAAAGACTAGAAGGTGCCATGCCAAATAACAAGTTTGTTTTAGACCAGTATAGAAAAGAATATTACAAGGATATTACAATCGATCCAACCAAATACGAACACTAAGTGCAAACTTACTTCTAAAGTGCAATAAGGATATACAAATTATTACAACTAACTAAACAGTAATTATTTCGAGTACTTAAGCAATAATAATAATTGTAATTGACGTTTAAATTCAAAGAGAAAGGGGCTTATAGTAATTTCGTTTGGAAGATCATTCCAGAATTTTGGACCAGAAAAAAAAAAAAAAATTGTGGGCAAATAGTGTACGCGTTCGTGGTAAATGAAAAGAACCACTTTGCCGAGTGCATGGGGTAAGTATGAACATAATTATTCTTTTAAAATATCGTCATAAAACTTTCAGGAAGTTCATTATTGGACAATTTATACATAAGTATCCCAATATTTTACAAATATAAGTCAGTTAATTTGAGTACTCTATTTAACTTTTAAAAAAATCTGTAGTGCGGGCATAAAAACCTTTTTGTATTAACTATTTTAATAGCTCGCTTTGGAATTTTAACTAGTTTATCAAATAATAATAATGTACTATTGCCCCATGCTAAAATCCCATAATACATATAAGATAATATTAATGTTCCAAAAAGGGTATGTAAAACAGTACTAGGAAAAAATTCCTTAATCTATATAAAATGCCAGAATTTCTAGAAATTAAATTACTTAAATAATTGATATGTGATTTCCAAGATAAATCACTATTAATATATAAGCCTAGTAACTTAATAGTATCGACTCGTTGTAAATGATTAAATTTATTAGCATATGTCCAGGGAGTGAATTTATCGTGTTACTAAATACCATATATTGTGTTTTAACAATATTTAATGACAATTTATTTATATGAATCCATTTCTGAACCAATTTCATTTCATTATTAACTATATTTTACAAGGCCTCTGGATCACGATGTGAATAAAAAAGGTTATAATCGTCCGCAAACAGTATAAAAGATAATATTTGAGAAGCATTATGAAAGCCATTCATGTATATAATAAAATTAAAAAAAAGAGGGACAAGGAGTGACCCCTGGGGTACTCCACAAGAAACAAATCTGTGGCTTGACTCATGACCATTCAAAACAACAAATTGTTTTCTATTTTCTAAATAACTCCTGAACCAGTCCAACTCATGCCTACGTATTCCATAATGATTTAACTTATATACTAATATACTATGATTTATCGTGTCGAAGGCCTTGGATAGGTCCCAAAATATTCCAACTGTATGTAATTGATCACCAATATCATTAGCAATCTTATTAATATATGAAAGCAACGCATGGGTTGTGTAGTGTTTTTCTCTTAAAGGGACGATAACAAAGAAATTGGCCGGTAATTATTCAAATCCTCATGACTTTCTTTTTTAAATATAGGGATGACCTTAGCGATCTTCCTTTTGTCTGGTACACTACCATTTTCGAGAGATAAATTCAAAATGTGTGTGAGAGGAGAAGCAATTTCATGAACAATATTTTTTTAAAGAAAGTTTGTAATGCCATCGTATCCAGAAGAGTTTTTCGTATTTAAATTTTTGATTATATGAATAACCTCTTGTTCATGGATCGGAGTAAACAATATTTTTAGCAAGTATTGATTCACAAAATAGTTATTAAACGTTACTGAAATTTCATTTTTATCCTGCATCAATTTGTCACCACTTAAAACCTGAGAAATTGTATCATTACTCTAGTGAGGATGATTTCCAAAATAACTTGTCGTTGCAGCCTCTAAAACCTTAGTAAGTACATTTTGAAATTTAGTATATTTACTCTTATTACTAGAAGTAGGTTTTTTTTAATATTTATAATATAATTAATTGTTCTTATTAATAGATTTTTAATAAAGAATGACTTATCCAAGGGTGTCTAGGTAATTTATGATAATTTGTACGTGACGGTTTCTGAAGCGGAATAATATTATTATAATTAGACGTAATTATATCAACAAAATTAGTATTAGCAATATTAATATCTATGGAATTAAAGACCACAGACCAATCGGCAATTAACAAGCTATTTCTTAATCTACTAAGATTATGTTCGGATAAGTCCCGGAAGCCTAAAATATTATAATTGTTTAAATTCGTTTTAATGTGTGGAATAATATTAAATATCGGAAAATGATCCGAGTTATCTGAGACCAAAATACCAGATTTAAGTTAAGAATTATCCTTAACAAAAATATTATCTATTAGAGTATGAGAGGAATCAGTTACACTCGTCGGTATCCTTATGAGGGGAAGAAATTAATTAAAAGGCATTATATTACAACATTCGTGACGATTATTATTATCATTATAATTCAATAAATCAAAATTTAAATCACCCATTATGAAACTGTTTGTATTAGTTATAGAGGGTAATATACAAATATACTGTACAATATTAAAGAAATTACATATTAATATTAGAATGAGGGGGTCTATATATTTCACCAATTATTATATTCTTATTACTCGCGGTCTTAATTTCAATAATTTTTTTTTTCAATATCTTCAGTCATATATTCAATTTCCTTTAGTACCTTATATTTAAGATTATTTGTAACATGAAATCCAAATCCACCTCCCTGTTTCGCAGTTCTATTATTAGTTATAAGAGAAAATCTATTAATAAGATCAAGATAATCAGGGACGTTGTTTAACCACGTTTCCGATAATCAAAATATAGCCGATTCAAACTGTAACTTTAATTAATTTACAAGTCCAGAAAACTTATCAAAATTCTTCCTAAGACTTCTAATATTAAGGTGCATCACTAACAATACATCATTAACATTTGAACTCAAATTACAAATTACCTGCTGTTCCGTAAAAAAAGCAGAAATATTATTATTTACAAATGAGTCATTCGTATCACAATCAAAGTGGAGCTCTGGCAAATCGAGGTCGATTACCTCGAGAGGATTAATTACAATATCATGTATTGAATATTAACAAAAAACCTATTATGAATATTAATGCATCCTAAGCAAAACAACAAATTAATGGCGCAGTTTGGACCAAGGTTGGGGAGGGGGGGGGGGGGGGGGGGGTGTTGGCAATGTTGGCATGTACTATGCATACCTTCACATCGTTGGCATTATTGGCAATGTTAGCATGTACTATAGGCATACCTTCACATCGTTGGCATTGTTGACAATGTTGGCACGACTAGGCATACCTTCACATCGTTGGCAATGTTGGCATGCACTATAGGCATACATTCACGTTATTAATTGCGCGCGCGGAAAACTAGAGATCGTTGTGTTGGCTGACCAACGATCATATTATAGTGGATCTTGGAGGTGTATTCTGCGGTTAAGCCCGATTTAATTTGCAAAGGCACATTATCTTTATGAATTATGCGACTCCCCGACCGTCGGCATTCCCGAGTCGCCCTCGCCCCGTGATCGTCGTCCAGATCGAAGAAAAGGGAGGAAGCACAATGTCAGTTGCCTGTTCAAAACGCCGAGCATTGACTAACGATTTATCGCCGCAACTTTATTTGACGAATATATTTGACAACACAAGGTGCTTTATAATCATAGCGTAATAGTCGAAAAGTTCAATATTTGGAATTTCGCTGCGCGTATACCTGCACTGGTAGTAGTTGCAAACGTGTACACTCCTCGGAGTCATCTTATCGCCTCCGGCCAACAGGCCGGCTGCGTGTTTATTTGCACAGTAATTCGTTGACCAGCAGGGCATCGACTAATCCTGCTAAAAGACTTGCAATAACGCCAGCTTGTGGCGAGATGTGTTATGAGAAGAAGGGGGCAGGAGTGGAAGGGCGGGGAGATACCCGCTGATGCTAAATAATACAAAGAGTGGCATGTTAATAAATGCATGTAAAGACAGCTGTAAAGGTCATTTCGCCCAAGGGAATATATACCCAGGTTTCTAAAGAAAATTAAAAACGGAAATAATTTGAAATTAAACTTTTAGGACAAATCGGATATGAGGAAAGGGAAGAAGGCGATTACCGTCCTCTTCCTTACTTACAACTTCGCAGAAATGTAACGAAAAATAACAAAAACACATTGAGTGCATGTTATATGACATATGTATTTCGTCATAAGTCTTTACATACAATATCATCACTATGATAGTTGTAATAAACATAGTGTACCGGGGATGGGGTTACATGTTCACCGAAAATCGTTCGGACTGGTAGGAAAGTATTTACCCGCCTTTTTACTACACGCACAAGGAAAGAAGCTTTAACCATCTCGCAATCCGCTCAAGACTGACAATATTACGAAATATTATAAAGAGTTTTATTTTATTAAATGCATAAAGAGACAGCTATAATTATTCCCTCCAACATGTCCAACACAATCCCCGGGTTTCACAAGAATATGATAAGCGGAAATCAAACTTTTAGGACAAATCCTGCAGGTTTAGAAAAGGGGGGAAGGCGATCGCCACCCCGTTACTTACTTCGCAAAAAAAAAAAAAAAAAAAACGCACCGAGTGCATGTGTTTGTATTTTGTCATTAGTTTGTCATGCATACAATATCATCATTTTTGCATTATCATTATCTTTAACCTTTTAAACGGAGTGTACCGGAGTTGGGATATCTGATGGGTCGAGTTTATAATGTTCACTGAAAGGTTGTATCGAAATGACATGTGCAAAAGAGCGGGGTGGGGGAGGGGTAGAACGCCCGAGTCTCTTTCGTCTTACCATGTGGATAGGGACGTTTTAAATCATTTACGGAGGTCGTATTCTTAAATTCGTGATCGCTTTTCTCTAACTAAAAACCCCGCGGATTTCCGCGGGTGCCGCTAGTATTATGTATAAAGAAATATGCATAATATGCAAATTATTCATTGTTATATTAAAAACTGATGTTCAAAGTATTTGTTTACATAGTATACAAGATTTTAGCTCAGAGTATGGATCAAAAAACATTAATCCATATTCATCTATGATTGATCAATATGCATACATAACAATAGCAGTAACAACTTGCATAACATGCAATGGTTAACGTTGGTTTTCAAGTTGCCATATTAAATGCACACTCACTTCCCTTTTTAATTGCGGCTAAGATGATGGACCAGTATACTTTTAATGAAAACTATGATTTGCATATATATGCAAATTAATGATATATCATTGTAATAGACAACATTGACTTCAAAGCAGTTGGCAGTTCACGCACAATCTCCCAAGCTATGCTAAATACAGTATAACCCATGAAATGCTAAGGGCAAGTTTTCTGGCCGTAGAGCCCCGAAATGCTTTAGTATATCATTTTAAATAAAGGAAAAAACCAAAGCTGCATGTATTAATTCACTTTTTGCTACTTGAATCACTATTGTGATCCAGCTGAGGTAAAGGCGGCTTGCATTGTTTGTAACTCCCTCCCCGTGAATCAATTGAGTACAAAGGCTCGCCAATGACCTGGATTTGGATCTGTCTTCATTCACACGGTCTCTGTGGCCTAGTGGTGAAGCCGTCGGCGTTCTTTCCTGGAGACCCGGGTTCGAGTCCTAGCGGAGACAATTGTTTCGACCCGTGCCTTTTTTTCATTTGGAGGATTAAAGGGAGGAACATTGCTAATTAAACTACGCCTACTATTCTTCCTTTGTAATCTGTTAAGATTATTCTTTGCAACTATATATATATATATATATAATTATATAAAAATAAATACAAACTTGTCCATATTAGCAGCACAGAAGAAGATTGCTTTGAAGAAGTAGACGTGGTCTCCTTCGCAAAGGAACAATACTATATATGTCGGAGTTTAAAACAGGTTGCAGCCATAGCAAAAACATCCAAATTCATTTGGGCATTTTATTAGTTGCTATTGGAAATACGAGAATAATATTGCTCGATAATAATGTAAGGTAAACATATGAAATAGCCTGAAGTGTGCATAACAACAATAATTAATTCCCAGGTACTTTAATTTTGCTTTATTGTATTTTAATTATATTTCACCGCGGTACCGTTACTCAGCCAATGGCTGTACTCCAGTTCATTAATTTGGTTTGATAGTATAGTTTTCGGATGAAGGACACTATTGGTGACACTGCGTCGGGATTGAATACATATTAGTGCATGTACTGAGGTGTGCTGATAATTTACTTATGGTCAAGCGTTTCAGCAAAATATAAATTTATACCTTAGACTTTGAGTTTTGGTATAGAGAGTACAGTTTTGTTCAAAATTCTGGTGAATTTTAGTAACCAAAGCCTGCACCATTACATTTTCTATTTAATAGTTATAACTCCACCATGCTCGAAAGGTATAACACATGACAAACGACTTAATAACAAACATGTTATCGTTACAAAAGGGGCCATTACATCATAAGAGAGCGCTCTCTAAAAAATCATTGGTTTCAATTATTTTTCATAACAAATTGTGCATGTGATTAAAAAAAAAATCATTAAAATGAAAGATCGTCAAAATTAGCTCTTTAAAACTCCTTTGGTAAAGTTTTTAAAAGTATAAGAATTATTTTTTTTAATGGCTGGTTCAAAGTTATGTTTTCTTGTGGGGCTTTACAATAATTACAAATATTTATATTTATTGATATTTCAGCCGTCTCTGAACCAATTTTGAGCAGTTATAGCTTATTCTGTCATTGGAATGGTATGCTCTTCACGTCTGACACTCAGTTTTTCATTAACCTAAAAAACATTATTGTGTGCAGCGCCTAATCTATGCAAAAACTCAACGATACCTTTGAGTATAGTTCAAAACTTAGTAAATGTTAACCTTTTGGTTAGGTAAACTGGGTGATTTCAAGTATGGTGTTTAAGGTCGGTGTTCAAGTGCTTATTGAAAACTAATCCTGCCTTAAACACCACTTGAAATGACTTGGTGTTAGGATGGTGTTAACAGATTGACCTCGAATTTCGCCGTAATACAAACTTCCGTTTCCGCCGGGCGGTGTTTATTGTTATATGTGTTATATCGCAGTTTGTGTTGAGCTAGTGTTGGTGTTTAGTCAACACTAATTGTAGCCTTAACACCGTGTTTGAAATGAGTTGGTGTTAGTGGTTTGACCTCTATTTTTGACGTATTTTCGGCAGTGTCACGTGGTAGCTGATGGTTAGCGTCGTCTGCTGAACAGTTAAAATGTGTAAGTGTTAACATGTTACATGCAAAACTCTATTGAGGGATTGAACCTCTAAGGGATCGAAATAAAAAATCATTTCAAGTTTAATGTTGGTCATGTTGGTGTTAGCGTTAGAACTGTTAAAAGGTGGAACTCACAGGGGACCTTTTCGAGCATTAATATCACAATTCTTAACTCAAATTGTTGTGTTTCCTTTGTCCAAACACTTTAATCAGTTCAGGGCAGTAACAACATAGCCTAATCTTGTCAGTACTACATTTGGAACTTGATACATCATAACAACTTTGCAGGTTAATCGTCATGATAAAGGATCTGGAAAATAAGAAAAATGCTAAATTTACGATAATTTTATTTTGTAGGTTCCGTGTTGCCCCTCTTGCCTCCAGTGTGGGATGACCACGTCAGATGCCCCACTGATTTTTGGACATTTTATTTTCATGTTTGACTTTACGTGTATTTATTTGTTCACGTTTTGTTTATTTATTTGATATTGTATACAGTTTGTATAGACTACTGTCTATTATAACTGAGCACATGATAAGAATTACACAACCCGAATCCGAATGCATAAACATGCTAACCATAGCATTACAATAAATGTAACCTTAGTTGCACAGAATGGTCTATGAATTATGAGGAACTAAGTCTACCCATCTTGTAGAAAACGTACCATTATAGACTTCTCACCCTTAAAGCGAACCAAAATGATAGCATTTCTTCTATGCTACTTCGTTTGCGACACCAAGAGCTTTAATTTGATATACAAATCACACAAAATGGCCCACTGATGAGGCCACACCAATCTCGCAAAGAGACAACACAAACTATTTTTTGCGGCGTCCCGTACTAACATGGAAACTGCCATGTTTACATGTTTGTGCAGACCCCCAGCAAAGATGTGACGGTTTTTTTTTACTTCAAAGCTAAAATTCCATGTATGATCATGTTGAAAAAAGAGACAATTTTGTCTTTGTTGAAACACAGACCACAACAAAAAGTATATATATAAAAAAAGAAGACATTAACCAACGACCATTTTGAGACGGAGAAGTGTAGAAATGTGGCTACATGTGGTTATTTAGCCGGTATACCATAGCTTTTTAACAGAATTGTCAGAGGTTGCCATGGTAACAATTGTTTTGGCGTAAGCGTGAACGTGCACACTACTGTATAATTATGATTCGTGCCGAGCATGTTCGATTTCTCTAGCATGCCCCCAAAACAGCTGCGAAGATGCCTGACTACGTACCAAACATTCCTTTTCTTTGATTTGGAAAGGGGTGTCATTCCTCTTTGTCGTACAAAACAAAAAAAAGGCTTGTGCAGTGATTGAACTGCCTAGACACGTATTTCTATAATTACAGTTTTAAGAAATGCAAGTTTGTCATTTACCCCACTATTTCACCTAAACAATGCTTTTGCTTTTGCAGTGATTTATATCAGAATAATACATGCTCGTGGTCTAGATTATGCTTCGCTACGGCGGAAATAAATGCACGACTTTTTGTATCATTATTATCTATATACCAGGATGTTTCTAAGTATCACTATTGAATTAAAAGTAGAAAAAGTATTACAATTGTGGAGGATTGCGAACGCGTATGCGCTCGTTGATATCATTATAGTCGAAGGTCGTATGAACACCCTCGTGCTGACTAGAAAATAAGTACTACAGTCAGACCTGTCTATAGCGACCGCTCAAGGGACCGGCGAAAAGTGGTCGCTATAGACAGGTGGTCGCATTGGACAAGTTGGCGGCCATTTTGAATTTCTGGTCGCATATATCATGCCTATATGCACATGTACTATTATTTGGCATCCGTATACGCACGTTTCCATTGTTTAATAATTTAGTATATCTTACATGCATAATCACAACACTAATTGAAATTATATATGCCTTGGCATTATACATGTAAAAGGATACTAAATTATTGTATTATCGTTAAATCACGTGAAATTGAAATTGCAGAATGTGTCAATGTGTCATTTATTTACTCATCATGAGACTTGAGAGAATTAGCTGCACTTTTAAACGCGCATGTGTATAGTTTTTTTTTATGAGAATTCTGAAGTCAAGATGCATTGTTTGGTCGTAACAAGCTCACGGATTATCATTGAAAAGAGTTAGAAACACAGGGAAAACACACCGCCTAGGCGATTAAAATACTTGTTAGATGTCAAATTCAGTCGTGATGTTGATTGACGCATTTCAGTATCAGCATCAGGAACTGAAGTGAAGGGCACAAATAATCTTTGTTTATGAGTCTGAAGCGCTTGGGTGTTGGTAATTAAGCGTCTGTCTGAAGGTCATTGTCCGAGTTTTGAAAGTTTGTTGAATGCATTGACATGCTCAGAATTGGAGCCTTGAGCGACCAGAGACGACCTAATTGATGCCTTGGTCGCTCAAGCGCTAATTTTTTGGTCGCTATACACAGGTTTAAACATGCGTCGGGACCCAAATAGGGTGGTCGCTGGTCGCGTTAGGCATGTGGTCGCATTACGCAGGTCGCTTAACACATGATTTTTCAGGGGAGGATCGGAGAGCGGTCGTTATGAGCAGGTGGTCGCTATAGACAGGTGGTCGCATTAACAGGTTTGACTGTATCATGTTTAACATGTTTTCGAAGTAGAAACAAATAAAACACATACTAAATAATTATATTCAGAATGCTATTAATTATAAGCATTGCAGTGTATTTTTGTTCGCTCCGATTTTTCATAAAAATACGTTATTAAAATAATAGTAAAAATGGCACTTGGCTAGACCAATCAACGTCAGTTCAGAAAAAAAACGTCACGTTTCGGCGGCAAACAAAAATCATGGCGCCACTCAGAGCATCTATAAAGAGCCTGCGATATCAAAACAGAAACTATGCCCACTCTTCATACAAAATCATGGAGCGGGTGATTCAGGGACATTTGGGATGTGTGAAAATAGGTCTTACTACACAGTTTGAATTGTGTTATGCGTGTTGGTTCTCCTTAACCATGTCAACCGCTCTTCTATAAAAAAAAAAAAAAAGAAAAAAAAAAGGATTCTTCTTCGCTGCTGGGTCACATGTAAATATTACTAATTTAATATTCTTCAGAGCTCGACCAGTTTTGCATCGATAATGTTGTAATATTTAACAGGTCTTTACAGGAACTTTTTTCTAAATCATACAATTGCGAATTTTACTTGCCCAGACAGAAAATTACTTGCCCTAAAATATCAATGTGAAATAACATAAACATAATTGTGATATTAAGCTTCATCTGCTAAGCAAATATTTTGCTCGATTCTAGATGAGATATGCTTTGTCTCCCTGTTGAACATAAATATTAGTTGCCCAATCGGGCTACCAATCTAGACCATTTGTGAATGGTTATTTGTCTGATCACTGGCGTAGCGAGTTACGTAATACCTATTCAACTGGGGGGGATGTAATCCGATGAATGAATAGCTCATCCCCCCCACTTGAATGGGTATCAATGTCATGTCTACGCCCGTGTGTCTGATATTATTGCTTAATCGTCCCGGGTATTAAGTGAGCAAGTGCCTGGATAGGGCGCTTTGTACAATACCATGCAGGGCTGTTTATTTTTCGAATTCTTGCAATATGGTACTTTTAGACGTCTAATTATGTAAACTAAAAAGCCTGAAACTGATTCCTAGCTCAGTCTTAGTTTCCATTAAATCATTCAGTCTATATAATGATGAGAATGAGACAGATCATAATCCTGTGTCCATTATGTTTTTATTTTAAACATCGTGATTCAGAATGCTTACCTGCCCTGGCACCACCCTCCGCGGCCACCCAACCAATGTCCCTTTAGTATGAAGATATTTATCATTGAAAATCATTATTTCAAAAGTGTTATCTAACGCTTTTGATAAAAAGTACAATTGCCGTAGCTGAACACGTCCGGCCAGCGCGCGTGGGAAACCTTCCCGACCAGACATGTTGAGCTGAGCGCGCGCAAATTCCATGAATTCCGTACCGTCTGTGCTGCAGTTTTTTTAAATAATTCATTCAAACATTATTTCTAGGGGAACTGACAAGAAATATATAATGTGACTGAAAAAAAGCAACAAAAAATGAGATTCCAACGGGATTAGAACCCCAGACATTCGGATTACTAGACCTGTGCTCAAACCGACTGACCTATACAAAACCCTATGACGGCGCTCGTCCCTGAAACCCCTTAATTCTTCTTACTCGAGTGGTCAGAAGCTGTTATACACCTGACATAAACCCGACAGATGGAAATCAACTTTGGGAAATATGCAAGGGATCACCGTAGTGGTGCACAGCAGCTTTTTTTTAAAATGAATTCAAACATAATTTATAAGGAAACTGAGCAGAAATATATAATGTGATTGAAAAAGAGCAAAGAAAAATGGAATTCCAAAAATTGGAACTAACCTGACCTATAGAAAAAAACCTATAATTATGACGGCGCTCATCCCGGAAACCCCTTAACTCAACTTGGAAATCTATGCAAGGGATTACCGAAATGATGCAGCTTTTTAAAATAATGAATTCAAACATTATTTATAGGGAAACTGACAAGAAATATATGATGTGACTGAAAAAGAGCAAAGAAAAATGGGATTCCAACGGGATTCGAACCCGAGACCTTCGAATTGCTAGACCGGTGCTCTTACCGAATGAGCTATAGAAAACCCTATGACAGTGCTCGTCCCTGAAACCCCTTAATTCTTTATTGCTCGAGTGGTCAGAAGCTGTTATAAACGTGACATAAACCTGAAGGATGGAAATCAACTTGGGGATATAATTATGCGAGGGATCACCGAAGTGATGCAGCTTTAAAAAAAAAATTAATTCAAACATAATTTATAGGGAAACTGACCAGAAATATATAATGTGATTGAAAAAGAGCAAAGAAAAAGGGGATTCCAACAAGATTCGAACCCGAGGACCTCCGGATTGCTAGACCAATTTGCCTGACAGTCCATTTGGCGAAAACAGCTAACAAACTTATATTAAATGTTTGTATTGTATTATCGTAAATAACCTTAAAGTACCTGAGCGAAGAAATATCACAAAATAGACAAATTATACACGTACGGGAAGGTAATACCAATCAGAACACAAATCATCTGCTCTTAAGTCTTGAAGTATCAATGAAACGCGATAAGAAGCGTTTTTCCAAGACCTTCTCAGAACTTCTATACTTGGCTTGAAACGGGAATTACCGAGTACGGGATAATGACGTCACACGTGCGAGTCCCCCGCCTAGAGCGTAGAGCGAGACGTATACAACTGTGTATTAAAACCCTCAGAAGAAGTTCCGCAATTCAAGTTTGAGCGTTCATATCTCTCATATTACTTTATTACCGTTCATGAGTTTGGTGTCATTGGAAGGCTTGTATTCTCCACTTTAAACTGATATGACATTTGCTATGAATATGTTATCATGGAATGCGCATGACACCCGAATATTGGGCAAAGTCAAAAGTGAAATGTTGCAAAATGCATTGATAACACAACAGTGTGCCCCCATTTTGTTGTGAGAACGGTGTTATGAATGATGTTCAGTCGGTCATGCGTGAATGGCAATGGCGTTTTATCATTTTTTTGGAGGATGAAATATACCTTTATGATTTTGAGGTGGTGCGATTGTGTATGTTGTTAGGAAGATCTGGTGTGTTTTATTGACTGATTGAGAAATTATCTTTATGTTTGACCATATTAATGCTTTTTGCAAGATTTCACTTTTGACTTTGTAATGGACATTTCATGATAACAAATGTCATATTATTGTGAAGTGGAGAATACAAGCTTTCCAATGGTAACACATTTATGAACGGTAATAAAGTTATAAGGGAGATATAAACGCTCAAACTTGAATTGAGGAACTTTTGTGAGGGTTTATAATCCAGACTTCACATGACACGAACTTACGCCAGCTGATGATGAAAGTTGAATACAAATCTCACGAAAGAGCTAATTACATTTTATTACTGCGTATAAAGAATATTCTAATATATGATATTGAATCATGCAAATAGATTTGTCTCCCCTTCTATGTCGTGTAATTTCCCGAGATGTTTTCGTAAACGGGCCGCCGATGGCAGCTATATAGCGCAGATTGATCGTTGGTGACTAGTAGTAGTGTAGTTCAGGTTATGTGTAATTATATAGACATGACGATGAATCTTGAGAATACCTTTGCATTTTATGATGTCATGCAGTTCAAATAACGGTGAATATGTAATTAATATTCGCAATTTGGTGACTAGTAGTAGTATAGTTCAGGTTATGTATGTAGACATGACGGTGAATCTTGAGAATACCTTTGCATTTTATTATATCATGCAGTTCAAATAACGGTGAAGATATAATTAATATTCGCAAGAAAATAATACTAGTAGTAGAAGTCTTTTTAGTGACTTTACTGAAGAATGAATTCATGGTATTTTCCGTCTCTTCCTTCTATCCCTCCTACATCCCCATCATCATCATCATAATCAAAATCATCATCATCATCATCATCACTATCACTATACCAATGACCATATATTTTGTGGAGCTGTTTACATCAACTTTGATGTCTACATTTAGTAGCAGTTCCTCCTCAAGATCAGACATTGTGATGAGAATACTTAGCGTTCGGGTATATACATACACCTACAGTACACAAAGCCGACGGGCTTGGGAGCGCTCTCATGCGCTTTTCACACATGTTACGTCATTAATCGTACCCGCACACAGCGGGCTGACCAAGGGCGAATAACGGGTCGAAATTTAGGTAAACAGTAATCGTTTTCTTTCAAACTTTCACAAATCTTTCAATTGTATTTTACAATGATATTGATATATGATTGAAATCTCAAATATCATTTTGTGCAATATCTGACACTTTACAGGTATCACTTTAACTTTGATTGGCCAAATCCTTCCAGCATGTGGAAATTTGACCCATCAGAAAGCAGGACACATAGAGGCTTGTGTAATGATGCGATGTGTATCATTATTGTACCAGTGGTTATGTGATTACAGTTTTTGCACATTGATGATTATGTGTGTGAGGTGTGGTGTGTGTGTGGTGTGTGTGTGTTGTGTGTGTGTTGTGTGTGTTGTGTGTGTGTGTGTGTGTGTGTATGTGATATCACGCCGGCATTCTTGTGGGGTCTCGTGTGGGTACAATTATATATACTTATGGGGTATTTTTTCTTGTGGGGAATAAATCATAGACCCCACAAAGGAATAGCCTTAAAGATGAATAACAGTTTTGGGAAACTTAATATTGATCAATATTGTTGATTAAGTATTTAAAAAGAACTTGTGTGGTAAAATCCGAACCTTAGCATCGTTACAGGCAGAAATATCGGAAAAATGTAATATCCGCATACCGGAAACCATGTGCGGAGCACGTGGACTTTTGAAAGTAGCGTATGCGCGATTCCTTGTTGGCGATATCAATCCGCAGCAGATCAATTTGTAATTTTGCAAATATATAAATTAGTAGGCGGTTTCTTGGCCATATGTTTATAATTCCATATTAGAAAAATTATATTCTTTCACATGGTTGGTAATAAGAGTGTACATTTTATTTTGTGCGTGTTGGGCGTTTCCCATTACTGGCATTTACCTTTAATCGGCGTATTAAGCTTCAAAGAGTTATGAGACAAAATCTTATGACTGTGCCCCATGAGTGATACTTGAAGATTTTTTTTTTTAGACACACCCCTACCCTCCCATGCACTCAGAAGGTTGTCTTTGTTCGTTGCAAAGATGTTGTGAACAAAACACAGTTTGTAGTAGCACTCCTTCAGCCTTTAGTAGCACAAGTACCCCACAAACCGGGTGCCCACAAGAATGCCCGGGTAAGCATGCATGCGCGCGCGCGTGTGTGTATGTGCGTGCGTATGTGTGTGTGTGCGTGTGCACGCGCGTGTGTGTGTGTGAGTGTGTGTGTGTGTGTGCGCGTTCTCACGCCGGCATTCTTGTGGGGTCTCGTGTGGGTACAATTATATACTTGTGGGGTATTTTTTCCTTGTGGGGAATAAATCATGGACCCCACTAAGGAATAGCCTTAAATCGGCGTATTTAGCTTCAAAGAGTTATGTGACAAAATCTTGTGACTGTGCCTCATAAGTGATACTTGAGGATTTTTTTTCTAGACACACCCCTACCCTCCCATGCACTCAGAAGGTTGCCTTTTTTCGTTGCAAAGATTTTGTGGAAAAAAACAGTTTGCAGTAGCACTCCTTCAGCCTGTAGTAGCGCAAGTACCCCACAAGTCTGGTGCCCACAAGTATGCCTGGGTAAGTATGTATGTGTGTGTGTGTGTGTGTGTGTGTGTGTGTGTATGTATGTGTGTGTGTGAGTGTGCGCAATGGTATGCGCGCGCGTGTGTTTGTGTGTGTGTGCGTGTGTGTGTATGTTTGCTTGGGTGGGGGCCTACTATGCTTCAAGTACAGTTAAATTAATATTCTGTATAATTTGCACACCTTCTGTACTTTTGTTAGTGAACAACTCAATATTGACTGTACAAATATTTCTGGCAAAAGGCGCTATATCCATGAGTTCTGGCAAAAGGCGCTAAAACAAACAAAATAAATTCCAAATTATATGAAATACGTGCTGTACGCAGGATTTTTCTTAATTGCATTTGTATGACCTTTAGTGGTAGCTCTTCCACTTGTAGTACACATTTGCTGAATAAACAGAGACAAATGTGTGTAATTAAACAACACTGATTTTCTCGAAATCAACCGGAATTGATTTAGCGCCTTTGGCTTGAAAGCTCTTCATTTACTGGCAATATTAAATGACTGATGAGCATATTCATTACCAGGTACGCGGGTTTTATGCAAAAACTGTTTGAAGTGCCCCAAGCTAGGCGTGTTGGAATGTACTCCATTGCAAGAAAATACAAAGTATGACATGAATATTGACTAACTTACTTCTTGCATTGACACCAGCAGTGCTTATAATCTGCGCCACACAATCTATATAAAATTATGTGGAATTATCCATTCCCGTCCACTGGCATGTTTGGCAGACTACACGCCCACTAGCACGATTACGATAATTATTATCATTCATATTAAGTAATGTTTGTTTATGCTATATGACCGCTCTGTAAATATGATATCATCCTCAAATATGAACAAGAATCCCATTTACATTAGTTATTTCTCGCGACAATCAGACGACAGGATAAAAATTAAGTAAAATCTTTGTTGATTTGTATTGCTTTTATTGTTTTCCATGCTTTACCGCACATACTATTGAATAACTCTCGAACTATAAATAAAAACTGCCTCAAATTTGGCCAATTTGTTTGGAACACTATAAGATAATTACTGATTGGCAGATATTGTTTATAACTAATCATTTTTAAATGACAGGGCGCTCTTTTCTGATTGGCCGTTTTCGGTTGCCATGATAACGCAATGACCTTGAACTCAAAACGCCCAATCAGATGTGTGTGATCTGTCATTCTCAACATATGTACAGTGTACAAAGTATGAACTAAAAATGTCTATGTATGTTCAAATTATAGGTAAGTATGTTCTGTCATCCAATCATCACATGTTAGCATTTGGTAACCAGGATGAGTTTTGCCATGATAACCAGGATGAGTTTCATATAATTAGATGACACAAAATGACATCCTTATATCCTGAGCTTCAATTCGGTATGCAACTTGAGTGGTTTGGGGTTGTTACTTGATGATGTGAGTGCGTGATTTAAATGAAAGTGTCATTTGCATTTGTTTTGTGTATAGTGCCCTCTATAAACATTGATAAAGGAAAAACTAGTGTGGTGGCTGGGTTTATGATGATTGTTGCCCATTTATTTTACCATGTATAAACCCCATAGAGCAGTGTTGGAAAAAGTATAAATCCCCTTTAGTAGGCAACAAATTTGATTGAAATGATATTAAAGGGATAGTTGAGTATTGGTCAAACTTAACTTTTGTAACCAAAACCTGCACCACTATTGTACAAAGTAATAGTTATAATTTAACCATGCTCGAAAGGTATACACAATTACAAACGACTAAGTAATACCCACTGACCTCTACTAATGGACGGGCGGCTGCACGTTGATTGGCCATTCAAAAATGAGGCCGCCGCGCGCGCACGGCGGCCATATTGGGACCATCATCATGGACCGTCGATAACCCGCTGTTGATAAATGTAACATTTGTAAACATTTTTCAGATTAATTTTACCAATTGTTCTCGTTAGATAAAAAAAAAGTGTTGATTGTATTCTGATTAGGGAAGGCACATTACATGGCATTTGGCTGTACAAATCGAAATGATAACGACAAAAAAGGCTGAAATCACGTTTCATAGGCGAGTTGTTTGCAGTCATTGGGTCGCCTACAGTCCCATGTGTTATGTTTTGTGTCAGAAAAGATTATGGTTTACCTCTTATATTCCACATATATATTTGGTTGCTACATTTATTATAAATAGTGTACTGTGATAGATTTGTTTAAATATTGAAATAAAACAAGTGAAATCGATAAGAGATTTAGATACGGGCAGGCAAATAGATGACTAAATGTGATTGTAAACTTGAAAATGTATTTTTGATATAATTGAATAAGTGATTGGGGTTTGAAGATGTATATGTTTGAATTCATAAAGCCTATACTAAGGCTAGGGTTTTCTGTCGAGACAGTGACTCATTAAGTTAATTACAGCCCATAAAAAGTGAAAGATAAAAGAAGATACATTTGTATATGAAATATTGTTTATATTGGTATGATGCACTCATTTGAATTTACAAGGAATCATGGTGAATTTTGAGGGGATACCGAGTCATTGTGGAATTAATGCAATTAAATGGTTGATAGAGAAGCAAAACATGGCTTGGGGAAAAAAGGAGATTTGTAATAAAGTGAAATAAATAGTATGATTAAACAAAAGTATTATGTTAAATGGCAACAAAGATGGGAGGACTTTGAATTTTCCTTGGAAAGACTTTGAATCTTCCTTGGAAAGACTATTTTTTAAATATTAAAAATAATGTAACTCAGTCGTATATAGGCCTACCATTGTAATTTGAATAATATTATATTGCATCGTTTACGGATGGGAAATGTTGGTATGTGTATATCATGGGCATAATGTATTTTTTAAACTTGAGGAGCAATTAATTTGAGTTGAAACAAAAAAGAGAAAAGAAGGAAGAAAACAAAAACAGATTGGCTCAAAATTAATGAAGAACGGCAATAAACACAAAACAACAGCAACAACACCAACGACAACGACAATGTCTCTCCAATTAATGTTAAGTATTGATTGTTTTATAACATCTAATGAATAGAGGTTGCATATGGTCGAACTTCGAATTTCTTCAGAAGTGTTTTATAACATCCATGATCGATCCCTGATCGATGTTCATAATGATTTAAAGCAAACCATAAAGGTAACATTATGAACCATAACTCACAAAGCATGCCCTTTGAAATAGTAATCTCAGGAAGAACGCAGAAAACATGTTACCAAATAAATTGGAAATGAAAGAAAACAAAGATTGGCTTTCCTTTTATATTTTGATATACGAGGATGACGTGCCATACATCCATATGGTATAGTAAAGTGATGCATGAACGCATGGTACAATTAAATATATTAATGAAAACAGCAGAAAAGTTATTTCTTTACATGGGAAACAAAATCTTGTTAAAAACAAGGGGAAAATAAGAAATAAACTAGGGGCGAGTAATAGTTGTAAGATCGGGTCAATAGCGGGAATCCGAAGGAATCTCTCCGGGCAACGCCGGCGCGCATATACCTTACGTTACCGTGTAAGCATCATAACAAATGGCGAATTATCACTGCTTGAGCTGAGATTCAATACGCTGGATAATTTTAATTAATCATGCTAGTATTCAATCACTAAGATAATTTACTTCACATATATGATCATATTTCATTCCTGGGGGGATAAAGGGATACAAAAAATGCCATGGTGAGCAACAACTCCGTAGCAAGTATAATGCACTACAACGTTAGTGCATATCCGCTGTTACGGCCGGGTTGATGGTCCCAACATGGCGCGCGCCCGCAGCCCGCGGCCTCATATACTGAGCCATGACCGCCCGTCCATTAGTAGAGGTCAGTGGTAATACCCCTGTTATCATTTTAAAAGAGCCGTTACAACTCCACATGCTCAAGAGGGCGCTATATAAAAATATCATTGGTTTTAGCCTTTTTCATACAAAATTGTGCATTTAATGATTGTTAAAATAATGATTCAATAGAGATATCATCAACAATTTTCGTATAATCTATTCTGATTTTTTTCTAAGTAGTCTTCAAGCATTTTTTTTTCTTTTCTAAAAAGTCTAAATATCGCCCGGTGATTGCCGGTAAAGAACATTTTGAAAAAAATATATATTTATGGATATTTTAGCCGTTTCTGAATCGATTTTGATCAAATAAAGTTTATTCTTTCATTCAAATTGTATGTTCTTTCGAATTTGACAGTCAGTTTTTCATCTTACAAACAAATATATATACATTTAATCAAGAAAATTGTACAAAAAATAACATTGTGATTAGGTAGTTTCCGTTCCAGATCGAGTCTAGTGACACAATGATGGGTTTTAAATTGTTTTATTTAATGGATGTTGACCCAGCAAACACAAAACGTTATCATAACGTTTCCAAAACGTTTTTATTAGGTCACGTACGTCTTCGTCTTTAATCAACGTTTAAAAACGTTTGTATAATGTCGAATATTTGCCTCAAAGCACAGGTCTTTTGAAGACGTTCGGAAAATTGTTTTTGGACGTCACAAAATTAAACAAATTGGATATGTTCTGTACAACGTTTACATAACGTTTTACCCAGACGTATTTGGTTGAAGATTTATTAGACGTTCTATAAAACAAATAAAAACACATTCCCTACTAAGAATCGGACGTTTTCTGAACATTCTAAAAACGTTTCAAGTTAGTTACTTGGACGTCCTGTGAACACGTTTTTAGAATGTGTTTTGGGTAAGTGTTAGAATAAACAATACTAATACAAATAATAAATCATTTATATAGCGCACAAACTATGTATATATATTCGACTGCGCTTCAAGAGCTCCTATAAATACCATTCTACTACACAATGCTATATAATATAAAGCATAATCATAAATAAAAATTGAGTCTGTGTTTAAAACAAATAAGTGTTTACTTTTAATTTAAAGCTTTATAATATTTGAGATTTCCTAATATCCACATGTAGCTTATTCCATAATCTAAGGATACTTTTGTTCTAATTTTAGGGATCTGCAATGCCAGTGTGTCTTGTGTACTACGAAGATTATGACCATGAGTTTGAAAACCTAAGAGTCAATAATATAACTAGGAGCTTGGCCATTAAGCGCTTTATAAACTATCATTAACATCTTAAATTCAATTCTTTGACGTATGGGCAGGCCCGTCGGAGCCGCTACGGATGGTACGAATTCATACGTACCACTTTTCAGCCTAAAAAAAAAAAAAAAAAAAAAGGGAGAGAGAATGGAGAGGGAGAAGAAAAGAGAAGAGAAAAGAAGAGAGAAGGTGTGAGGATGATAAATGTCATGCCATGTAAGCTGATCGTCACCAGCTAATGAAAGAACACGACATGGGCGTCGATCTGTCATTGATACCCATTCATCAGGGGGGGGGATGATCTATTCATTCATCTCCCCTGATGAATAGGTATTACGTAAGTATCGACGCCCATGGAACACGAACATCGAAGTGACATTACCTTTTTTCCATAATTATGTAACGCATTATCATATAAACCGAAGTTTGTAATCAATCGTAACAACTATACGACTTGTAAATTTATATGAAATGTGCAGTAATGAATAAATGCCGAGGAGAAAGAAAGACAAAAATCATGGAAGCCGAAGAACAGCGTATGCCACAAAACTTTGTCATCCAATCGCGAATTTTAAAAAGTATATCCTCAAGAAAGTGATAAATTAAACTCACCACCTGACCGTAAAACCTCCTATGTATAGGTTAGGCCTATATAGATTTTCCCGCCCATTTTGTGGGAGGGGGGACACCCCCCCCCCCCCTCCCCCTCCCAAACCCTCCCCCCGCTAGGTGGCTTCGCTTCCTCGCTCGGGCGCTTCGCGCCCTCAAGGTATAAGCTTTCGCCCTCCCTAAGAAAATACCCTGGCGCCGCCCCTGTAGTATGGTACAGTTTACTAATGAAGAATTTTATCAAAAACTGCAAAATGATTGGCCATTGTTTTATATTACAGCTAAAAATAAAATATTTAAAGTTCGAAATCCTTAGACATAGGTCAATTTTTCACAAAAAATCCTTAGACATGGGTACCCATTTACAGCAAAAGGACCCTTGGATGTGGGTATGAGTTCGGAGGTCTCAGCCGCACACACCGTCCGACAATTATCTGATTACCCCCCCCCCCCCGGGGGGGGGGGGGGATATATCCCCCACTTTTTGATGCGGGGTGGCCTGTACAAGACAAACAATCCCCACTCTTTTTTAGAAGTTAAATCATCTAAAAATCTTACAAAATGCATAATAATAATAATAATAATATATAACTGCAACAATGACCATACTTATACAGTGATATTTTAAACACCAATTTCCAAAATGTCTCCACGTGGGAGGGGGCACACCTCCTCCCCCAAGTATCTATAGACATGCACGGACGACAGGCGGACGATGTAAGTGTATTTCTGGTATGTGTGTAAGTTCGATTGTGTTTGTATACTATACCGTAAACGTTCACCTAGAAGCGGTACTGGTTTAGAGGAGTATCAATAGCGCCAGCAAACATCCAAAACGATACAGTATAATGAATATGTATCTAGGCTTTTGTCAACGATCTTCGAGCCGGTCTAAATGAATATTCATGATAGCATTATCACGCAAAGTTAGAAAAGATGAACGTTACTAAGGGTTGAAATCCAATCAAGCAAGCAGAAGTAGCTCTTGGGTCGGTGGTTGGTGCAAATCAGGATAAGGTAAAATTGCATCACGGTATGTAGAGCCGTAGGTTCAAGACGAACTGGATAAGTGATTTTGTTTTTATTTTTTATTTCATAGGAAATTTTGTTTTAACACTGCCGTCCCATGACAAAAGGGAGCAACTCTGAATTTATCAAAATCGACTTTTTTCTTGATTTGGGGTATTTTTTGTATGCTCTACATGATGGTGAATAAATTGAGGTCACATGACCCCTAATTTCCGAAATATAGATATATCAAAAGGAAGCAACTCTAAAGATTTCCTCATAAAACAATGACAAAAGGAAGCAACTCAATCAGCCAATCACCTATCAGCATGGAAGTGGCATGTGTGCATTGATCTCCCAATCAGCCAATCAGAGCGCGCCTAAGTGCAGCTCACTTTTCTCCTTGAATGTATGTCAACCACTGCACCAGAATTGATACAGAAAATGCTGAAATTCGCTGATCTTTTTGCACATCTGAAGGAAACGTAAGTGTATTTTGACTGAAGTAATATATACATTTAAAACCCAGTTCATTTATCAATCAAAATGCTGACTGTGAATAAAAAATATAACGTTTTCTTTTTTTTTCACAGCACAAGTTCTGATGCTATGTGTTTATTATTGTCCCACATGTAGACTTTTGTGTGGAGAATTTTGCAGAAAATGATTAACTTGATGAAATGTTGTTTAACTGGCTTTGCCAATGACTCACACACAAACACAAACAGACACACAAATGCACAACCATACACGTACACACACATACAAACACACGCATGCAAACACACACACACACACACAAATATACGCACACATACAGACATACGCGCAAACAAACACACACACTTACAAACGTACATAACACACACGCACACACACGCACACACACACACACACACACACACACACACACACACACACACACACACATACAAACAAACACAGGGACGCGTATGTACCTGCAATGCACGCGCTAACCTACCGTACGTATATATGCGGACGTACAAGTATACTACATATTTAAATGGAAGAGGCAAAGAGACGTGTGACTGTGATTAAATGGGAGAGGCAAAGAGACGTGTGACTGTACAATAATTATATCTAATAGGAGAGATAAAGAGACCAAAATATCTGCATACAAAATATGCACAATTCCTTCAATCAAGCCTATGAATATTCATGAGCCATCCGGGCCGAAGTACTTGCAAAAAGGCGCTCGTGGCTTCGCCACTCGCCGGAAAGTCTCCACCACGCGTTCAGTCGTCCCTGCAGCTCAGCCATTTAGACGCGATCGCCTTGTTAAAAGGCTACGGTTAGACAAGATGTTGGAGCGAACAGACGGTCGGGGACCATCTGGAGAAGCTTCAGGGTGAGTCCCTGGTGCCACACGGTGTCGTAGGTTGCAGTCAGGTCGACCAGGATGGCACCAGCCTTGAGTCCGCTCTCGAAACTGGTCTCAATGTCGTTGGTCAGCTTGACTATTTTTTGGACAGTGCTTCGGCCGCGGCGGAAACAGGGAGTTGGGGTCCAGGAGAAGTCTTTCTAGGAGCTTGAAGGGGACACAGAGAATGGAGATAGGTCTGTAGTTTGTGGGGTCGTCCAAGGGCTTGTTTGGTTTAGGCAGGGCGATGATAGTTGCCTTGCGCCAAATCTTGGGAATGGACTGGTGAGTGAGGCATGATGAGTAGAATGAGCGGAGCCAGGCCAGGCATTTTGGACCGCAGTGTAGTAGGAAATCAGGGGGGAGGTTATCAGGCCCCTGGGCCTTACCACTTTTTTTGTTGTTTCAAGGCGGTGAAAAGTTCCTCAAGAGTGAAGGGTGCTGACAGGAGTCCGTCCACTCCTGGGGCCTGCCATAGGTTGGAGGTCATGTGCTTGGTCTTGCGAGTGTGGTTCTTGTCTGCGTTGTGGAAGCGACCGTTCTCGAGGAGTTATTCTGTGATTGAGTTGGCGGTCACTGGGCATTTCTTTGGTTTGGGGTTTCTACCAGTGAGACGATTGAACGTTTTCCAGGCCAGTCTGCTATAGTGAGTGAAGTCAATACCTAACTGTCTCCTCCCATCTCTTTTGGCGTTTCTTATCTAGGCAGTCTGTTAGGAGTGATGCCTTGGAAGCTGTTTCGTCGCCGGGTTCGGCCTCTATGAAATCTTTGTAGAGGGTGTCGCATTCCTCGTCCCATGAGGGGATGAAGCAGCGGCGAAAGCCACGTGGTATGGCACTCTTGGCTGCTATGATGAGGAGATTGCACAGGGATGTGTAGGCATGGTCCAGGTTGGGAGAAGATGGAGGAGGGAGGCTGTCTGTTCCTGTTTCCACTAAGTTTAAAATAGTGAACTGATCCCACCTGGCTTTGCGGAAGTTCCACCTCTTCAGTGGTTTGGTTTTGATTAGCTCTCAAAATCTATAATAACATTACCATCGACTTAGTAAAACATCAGTGGCCATATTCATAAAACCCTGATAAGCTAGTTGGTTGATCAAATTACAATTTCGATGTCCGCTAGGCTTGGCTGGTATTCACAAAAGGCCGATAGGCATAATTCGCTATCGTAGTCAAGGCCTGGCCTGGCTTGACAACCCATCTGTCTAAATTCCACAAGCATTTGTTATTCCCCGACATTGTTAGTCGAAATGCGAACAATTACAACAATAGATCTGCGGTGCCGACTAAATGCATTGAAATCTATTCATGTGGGACCTTCTGTATAGAGCTTTGTTTGACTGGTACTCGGTTGTACCTCTAAATTGCTAGCAAGAAACAATCTGCCCGGTTTTTTTCACTGCGTGAATCGCGATCGTGAACATGGCTCTTCGAGTTAGGTGAATTAAGGCGTGCCATGCGTAGGGAGTACGTTTTTCGTGATGGGAGAAACCCACTAGAAGTTTTTGATGGTAGCGAATTAAGGGGGCGATATAGGTTTTCGCGTGAAATTATTATGGAGATCACAAATCGTAATCCCATGTCATGATATAAGTAAAGGCGTGGCGGAGGCTTGGTCATAATGTAGTAAAGGGGGGGGGGGGGGTACTTATGAGGAGGGAGATGTATTTGTTTTGTTATATTGGGGATCGTAATGACAAAATGTGCTTCCGCGTGATTCCCGCACCCGAACCCCCCCCCCCCCCCCCCCACCCCCCATTCACCCCTAGTAAGGCGTGATTAAGACCCTTGACTTCCCCATCGGGTTTGCCCGGTTCAGCTAATGCTAACTTTATTTTTATCATCTTGTATTTAAAAATAACACACAACAAACTAGATAAAACGCATCATGAGGGGCCATCTACAAAAATAATACGCAACACTTGTTGTCCGAAATTAAACCCCCCTCCCCCTTTACGCACTATTTGTACTTGTTTGCATGTGGTTGAATGTAGCGTACGCACCAGTGGCCTCTACAAATGGTTTGCCGCAAAACAATACAACCGAATCAGTCCGAAAACGGTACGCCAGTGACCTGGTAAACCACCCCAAATTCGTTACCAAATATATATTAATTTTGTTATGGGTAATCATTTATACATGAAATGGCGAACTTTCATTAATAAGTTGGAAATATGCATGATGTGGAATAACTAATTGAGGGGGTTGATAGAGGGAGAGCAACCAAGCATATAACTGTTTATTTCGCAAACGAGTTGCTGGTTGGGCCCCCCTGCAGCTACGCCACTAACAAAAGTTTTTTAATAATATATTGATGTAATTGTATGGGCTGTGGGCTATCCTATAGATTCCCGTCTGATACAAATGCCCCATGAAATGATTGTTTAATGGACTCTTATTAATTTTCTTACAGCAACGTCCTTATAACTTTTTGTCCATGTATTGTTTTCTCTACATTCCTTTCATTCTCAGAGGGCAGAGATCAGCTGGTCCCTTTTATCGAAGATTCCATTATGATCTTACATAAAAAGATAGCTTTAATACAAATTGAATTTAAAATTATTTTTTGTTTAGGTATTTGAAAATTAAACAAATATTTACACGGCTAATGAAAGGCACATAATACACAGACACGCGTACTTCGTTTGTCTATGTACTACATCAACTGAATTATTCGAATGTCATGTTTATTTCCTTTGATATAATGTTATATTACAGACATACTTTAGTAGCCTATTTGAGCTGCTGAACGTATGTTTGTATAACTGCCTTCAGATACATGCATTGTCAGTTTATATATTTATACACTCTAGCGAGTGCCTTTGATTATTATCTAACAAAACCAAAACTCGTAAGTTGTGGTTTTTTAAAAAGCGTTTTGTTTGTGAGAATACATGTACTTGTTAGAAATATAAAAAAAACTTAGACTTTCTCACTTATACCCCCCCCCCCTTTAGCTGACTAGATTAGTGGCATATTAGTCCGGTGAGCGAGGGTTGAGGAGTACTGAGTGGAGGATAGAACAAGCTGATAAACACACAATTTTAGGCAACAATTTATTAAGTTTGCGCCAATATTAATTTTTGATGTTATGTGGTTGGCAATGACAAGAGTTGTTCCACTTATGACGTCACTTTAATTTGAGGACTACTTTGAGGATCGTTTCCAAATTATGGTTTAATTGTACCCCCGATGATATTTTTCAGGGGAGGACCGGAGAGCGGTTGTTAAGAACAGGTGGTTGCTATAGGACAGGTGGTCGCATAAGCAGGTTTGACTGTACAACAGATTCCATCTTCTATCTACCAAATAGCAATTATTCCGCAGATTAAGTAGCGTATGACCAATGACGGGTAGTGCAAAAACAAAAACACGGGAGCTCAGGAATATTTCGGGGGAGGGGTCACGAAATTAGTTCGTGCAGTGATCCATCGTCGCATGCGAATTCGAGGGAATTTTTAAGGACCCAATTACCTAATTACTTAATGTTTGTTTGTGCGTTTGTTTATCTATTCGTTTAGGTTTGTTACAATTCTTCAAAACAATATTGGAAGCCCATGTCACGGGTCCCCATTCCAGGAAAACAATAATACAATATTGTCAAGGGCTACATTTCAAGCGTGCCATCATAAAAAGAACATATTAAAATATGTTTTGCATACAATTCAAAACAAATTTAGTAGTATCAATTTAATGTCGTGGCTAATTTTAGCTTATGGGGGGCGAAATATTCAGAAGCCCCCTTGTTTTATTTTAAATGCCCCCCATACGCCACTGAATCAGCGGAACAATTGATATTTGGTAGATAGAAAGTGGTATCAAGTAGTAATATCAAACCTGCTTATGCGACCACCTGTCTATAGCAACCACCTGCTCTTAACAACCGCTCTCCGGTCCTCCCCTGAAAAATCATGTGTTAAGCTACCTGCATAATGCGACCACCTGCCTAAACGCGACCAGCGACCACCCCATTTGGGTCCCGACGCACGTTTTAAACCTGTGTATAGCGACCACAAAAATTAGCGCTTGAGCGACCAATGCATGACTAGGTCGTCTCTGGTCGCTCCAAAGCTCCAATTCTAAGTCTACAATGCATGAAACAGACTATAAGACAGACGCTTAATTACCGATACCAAGTGCTTCAGACTCTTAAACAAAGGACTATTGGGGCCCTTTACTTCATTACTTGATGATGATTACTAAAATCAAATACACTTCAATCAACATCTATTTTAACAAGTATTTCAATCGCCGAGGCAGGTGTATCCCCATGTTTAACTCTTTTCAATGATAATCCGTGCGCTTATATTATGACCAAACAATGCATCTGACTTCAGAATTATCATAGAAAACAATAAAGTGTATACACTTATACACATTTTATTATCTCAAGTCTCATAATAAGTAAATACACATTAACACATTATGCAATTTCAATTTCACATAATTATTTAAAGATAATACAAACTGTTAATATCATTTAAAATGTATAATGCCAATTCATTTATAATTTCAATGATTGTTGTGGTTATGCATTCAAACATAATACAAAATTAAACTGTGGACTCGCGCGTGTACATACGCCAATTAAAATATTCATGTGCATTATAGCCATGATATATATATAATATGCGACCAGAAGTTCAAAATGGCAGCCAACTTTTCTAATGCGACCACCTGTCTATAGCGACCACTTTTCGCCGTTCCCTTGAGCGGACGCTATAGAAAGGTGTGACTGTATTAAGGTTAAAGGGGTAGTACAGTCGGATTAGGGCTAAGCTTTAGTAACCAAAACATGCACAATAACATTACAAACTAATAGTTGTAACTCAACCATGCTCGAAAGGTTTAGAAAATTACAAAAAGTAAACAGCCTGTTATCTTTCAAAATGAGCCATTAGAGCTCAAATGGACGCTATCAAAAAAGCAATGGTTTTCACCATTTTTCATATTATGCATAATTATGATGTTTTGCTGAAATAATGATTACAGGGATCTAGTCACTAAATATTATTAAAGGCTGTTGATTATCATAATGAGTAAACCTTCAATGGATCTAGTAACGTTATTCACAAGTGCAAAAAGTGATGCGTGGTTAATAAAATGTGAATTGCTGTAATCTGATGAGTCCAGAAAGTAATGTGTGAACATTTTAAGTTAATTGGTTGTTATTTGGCCGAGAAATGCAGAGTGATATTCACTTACTCATTACACTTAATTTGTACACGGCTGAAAAGGTCCCGTAGATAATTTAATTCCAAAACACTTCAATCGTAAGTATCTTTTTAACGAAATCGAAATTTAAAAAACCGTAACCATTTTCATGCTTGTATTGTTAATACGAATAAAACAAGGTGTGAAGGAACCGCTAGAATTCCGATAGGATGTTGAAGATTTGGACAATGTTACAAACAATGTTCCTTTAAACAGAGAGATCATCAACATCTATTTTAAAAACCTCTTTTAAAATTTGTTGAAAAAACTGAAGGCATTTAAACAAAATGAATATAAAATAAATCTGGGCCCTAGTTTTATTCTATCAGATATAATTATTCATAATTCAGCCGTTTCTGAACCGATTTTGATCAAATAAGTTTATTCTGTCAATGCTCTTTCAGATTTTACTCTCAGTTTTCCATTATCTCACAAAAAATATTTCTTGCAGCGCCCCCTTCTTTATGTTTTATTTTTTCTCCGCGCTGCACTCCCTTTTTCCATGAGATTCATCAAATAACCAACTCACATGTTAGAGGAAAATTCAGTATATTTGGGCCTAACAACAATTCTGTTTTTAAACCTAGGGCCTATCTGTCATTTTTCATTTACCGTAATGTAATTTCTGTTCTTCTATGTCTTAGTCAAACCATTGATACATGACAAGTTATATGGAGTGACGTAGCTCGAAATGATAATGCGCAGTTACAACTGTTACAAGTAATGCTGTTCTTCCTGGCACAGCTGTCCCTGGTTTACCGGTAAACCAGGACAAAAGTTGAGCCACTGATGATAATTCGAGCCACTGTTTTTAACCATTTGATAACAAATTGTGCACAATACTTTTTTTTAATGATGATTACATAAAAAGCTCATCAACAATTATTTGAATTATTGTGGGGCCTCTCAATATTACTTATATAGTTATATTTATGAATATTTTAGTCGATTTTGATCAAATAAAGTTTATTCTGGAATTACAATTATACATTCAGCTTTCCATTACTTCACCAAACAAATATTTCGTACAGCGCCTTCTATACCAAAACTCACCTATCCCTTTAATATGTGTGTACGCATTGTAACTTTGTGTACACATAATTATCATTATATAGTACAAAGTGTATGTTTGGTTTTGTTCACATCATGTTTGTGTTATATAAACATTTGGTCATGTTTGTGAAAATAGACAATAATGTCTTCTGTTCACATCCTGTTTGTGTTATATAAATATGAAAATGTTGTCATGTTTGTAAAAATAGACAATAAAGTTACAAAGCATAATTTTAATTATAATTTTGTTTTATATATTTAATTGCTTTAATCAAACCACAACGTCTTTATTTCGAAGCATTGAATTGGAGAGAACACCTTTGTTTTTTTGCAAACGATTATTTATTTTGTTTGTTTCATGAAACACAATGTCTTACAAATACAAAAAGATTCCTGTTTTTTGTGATGATTGTTAGATAGATTATGCTATCGTTTCTACACAAGTTTATGCAAATGACTAGTACGATACTTCTGAAACCGAAGCAGGAACAAACATAACTCTGTAATATATATGCAAATGATATTTCTCCACCATGCTCGATACAAAAGTTATACAAAATTATAACGACTAAGTAACAAGCCTGTTATCATTTCAAAAGAGCCATTAAAACACAAGATGGCGCTCTCTACAAATTGCTTGCATTGGTTTCAACCATTTTTCATACAAAATTATGCATGAGATGTTTTGTTAAAACATTGATTTAATAGAGAAATCATCAACAACTATTTAAAAACCGCTTTTGAACATTCTTGAATTGTTTTAATTTTGTATTAAATCATGGAATAAATTTGGGGCCAAAATGTATTACGATTGGATTTATTTAATTTATTTCAGCCATTTCTGAACCGATTTTGACCAAATAAAGTTTATTCTGCAATTAAAATTGCATGTTTTTAAATTCGACACTCAGTTTCTCATTACCTCACAACAAATTGTGTTGTGCAGCAGCCTTTCCGCCAAAACTGAACTACCCCTTTAACTTCCTGCAAATATTTGTATTTACGTTGGAAGACTTAACGTCATAACAACACATAACAACTGTAAATATTAAAATAAGCTTCACTAATAATATTTGTAAAGTTGTTTTATGACATGTCTCTTATTCAATTCGCCCTTCAACTTGAATGTGAACATGAATTTATAAACATGTGTTATAACACAATGACCCATGATCCACATATCATCCTTTTCATCTTGTTTTCTTTGCTCATACTCTCAGCTCTTCAAAGGACAGTCTGATTTGTTGTTTGGATCACCACTGGCATTATGGATTTCCATCTGCGGACAACTTATGTTGACATTGGTCTTTATTCCAATCACCCTGATATGTCAGATGAAATAAACATCAGTTCGGAACTCTTAGCCTCGTGTTTATAGATTTTGATAGGTTGGGGATTCCGCGCAATCATCGTGCAGCATAAGACAGTGTTTAAACACTGAGCCCTGACTTTCTCTAAGGAGCGATCAGATATGGTAATATCCAAAATGTGCGTTTACAGAAACTGGATATTGCATATATATTCGTAAATGTTTCACATCTCGAGAGCTATACAATCATGACTGTACGATTGAATATCTCGCAGGGTAATAGCCAGGCACCCCCTTCAATATAACCGGAGAGAAAGCTTATGCGAGTGTGAGCAAATACGATTAATTCAGTATGTTTAGCAAAACACTGAATACATGAAGTAACACCAACACCTCGCAAAACTACGGAAATACAGCTTCAAAGACTTTAGATTACCATTGTTATAAACTGGTAAATAAGGAGAATAGTTGAGGTCGATGTTTGTTTTATATTGCAATCCACCGAACGTTATAGGGATGTTGCAATGAAACTGCAGATATAATAAACCACAACACTAAACCCTTCGAAGCAATGCCCTGCACTGCGAAGAGTAAACAAAAGATACTTAACTTTTTTGTTGCGTAAAACTCTTTCTCCAACTATATACATGAACATACTAATGATGTGACACCACACTACTGAAGTGAATTACTAAGGCATCGGTAGTTCATATACAAAACATACAATTTGTAAGTATGCAATAGAAAGTGAGACTACATTCCACATAATGGAGCGATCGAATACCTATAAAAGCGATGATGAAAGCGCAGCTGGTGTAAACGAATCTGATGAACGTGGGATTACACTTCTGCATAACACATCATTCTGCGGCGATCTTGATGGAGTTAAATACCTGATAAGTCAAGGGGCCGATGTGAACAAGGTTGCGGATGGTGGAATGACAGCCCTGCATCTAGCATCATCAAAAGGTCATATAGAAACAATAAAATTTCTACTAAGTAAAGGAGCGGATGTAAACAGGAGCACCAGCGTCGGGCAGACAGCACTACATGTGACATCAAGACTAGGTCAACTGGAGACAGTGAGAATTTTGATAAGTCAAGGGGCTGAGGTTGACAAGGTTGCGGATGATGGATTGACAGCCCTGCATCGAGCGACATTAGGCGGTCATACTGAAACAATGGCATTTCTAATAAGTAAAGGAGCGGATGTAAACAGGAGCCTCAGCGGGGGGCAGACAGCACTACATGTGACATCAAGACGAGGTCAACTGGATACAGTGAGATGTTTGATAAGTCAAGGGGCTGAGGTTGACAAGGTTGCGGATGATGGATTGACAGCCCTGCATCGAGCAACATTAGGCGGTCATATTGAAACAATGGCATTTCTAATAAGTAAAGGAGCGGATGTAAACAGGAGCGTCAGCGGCGGGCAGACAGCACTACATGTGACATCAAGACAAGGTCAACTGGATATATTGAGATTTTTGATAAGTCAAGGGGCTGAGGTAGACAAGGTCGCGGATGGTGGATTGACAGCCCTGCATCTAGCATCATCAGAAGGTCAATCAGAGGTTGTGAAATTCCTTCTAAGTAAAGGGGCTGAGGTTGACAAGGTTCAAGAGGAAGGATTGACAGCCCTGCATATAGCATCATCAGAAGGTCATATTAACACAATGTCATGTCTAATAAGTAACGGAGCGGATGTTAACAGGAGCGCTTGCGGCGGGCGGACAGCATTACATGCGACATCAGCACGAGGTCAACTGGAGACAGTGAGATTTTTGATAAGTCAAGGGGCTGAGGTAGACAAGGTCGCGGATGGTGGATTGACAGCCCTGCATCTAGCATCATCAAAAGGTCAATCCGAGGTTGTGAAATTCCTTTTAAGTGAAGGGGCTGAGGTTGACAAGGCTAAGGAGAATGAAATGACAGCCCTGCATCTAGCATCATCAAAAGGTCAATCCAAGGTTGTGATATTCCTTCTAAGTGAAGGAGCTGAGGTTGACAAGGTTGCGTATGATGGATTGACAGCCCTGCATCTAGCATCATACGAAGGTCATCTTGAAACAATGGCATTTCTTATAAGTAAAGGAGCGGATGTAAACAAGAGAGCTATCGACGGGCAGACAGCACTACATGTGACATCAAGACGAGGTCAACTGGAGACAGTGAGATTTTTGATAAGTCAAGGGGCTGAAGTTGACAAGGCTAATGAGAATGGATTGACAGCACTGCATCTAGCATCATCAGAAGGTCAATTCAAGGTTGTGAAATTCCTTCTAAGTAAAGGGGCTGAGGTTGACAAGGTTCAAGAGGAAGGATTCACAGCCCTGCATCTAGCATCATCAGGAGGACATATTGAAACAATGGCATTTCTTATAAGTAAAGGAGCGGATATAAACAGGAGCGCTATCGGCGGGCAGACAGCACTACATGGGCCATCAGAACACGGTCAACTGGATACAGTGAGATTGTTGATAAGTCATGGGGCTGAAGTTGACAAGGCTACAGAGCATGGATTGACATCCCTGCATCTAGCATCATCAGAAGGTCAATCCGAGGTAGTGAGATTCCTTCTAAGTAAAGGGGCTGAGGTTGACAAGGTTGCGGATAACGGACTGACAGCCTTGTATCTAGCAGTAGTGGGAGATCATCTTGAAACGGTGGAATGCCTTATAGGTCTTGGAGCGGATGTAAATAAGGGCGATAGCGGCGGGCGAACAGCACTACATGTGACATCAGAACGAGGTCAACTGGATACAGTGAGATTATTGTTAAGTCTAGGGGCTGAAGTTGACAGGGCTACAGAGCATGGATTGACATCCCTGCATCTAGCATCATCAGAAGGTCAATCAGAGGTTGTGAAATTCCTTCTAATTAAAGGGGCTGAGGTTGACAAGGTTCAAGAGGAAGGATTGACAGCCCTGCATCTAGCATCATCAGAAGGTCGGTCCGAGGTGGTGACATTCCTTCTAAGTAAAGGGGCTGAGGTTGACAAGGTTGCGGATGGTGGATTGACAGCCCTGCATCTAGCAACATTTGACGGTCATATTGAAACAATGACATTTCTAATAAGTAAAGGAGCGGATGTAAACAGGAGCGCTAGCGACGGGCAGACAGCACTACATGTGACATCAGGACGAGGTCAACTGGAGACAGTGATATTTTTGATAAGTCAAGGGGCTGAGGTTGACAAGGTTACGGAGAAAGGACTTACAGCCCTGCATCGAGCATCATCAGAAGGTCGGTCCGAGGTGGTGACATTCCTTCTAAGTAAAGGGGCTGAGGTTGACAAGTTTGCGGATGATGGATTGACAGCTCTGCATCGAGCAACATTAGGTGGTCATATTGAAACAATGACATTTCTACTAAGTAAAGGAGCGGATGTAAACAGGAGCGCCAGCGGCGGGCAGACAGCATTACATTTGACATCAGGACGAGGTCTACTGGAGACTGTGATATTTTTGATAAGTCAAGGGGCTGAGGTTGACAAGGTTGCGGATGATGGATTGACAGCCCTGCATCTAGCATCATCAAAAGGTCAATCCGAGGTTGTGAAATTCCTTCTAATTAAAGGGGCTGAGGTTGACAAGGTTACGGATAATGGATTGACAGCCCTGCATCTAGCATCATCAGAAGGTCGGTCCGAGGTGGTGACATTCCTTCTAAGTAAAGGGGCTGAGGTTGACAAGTTTGCGGATGATGGATTGACAGCTCTGCATCGAGCAACATTAGGCGGTCATATTGAAACAATGACATTTCTAATAAGTAAAGGAGCGGGTGTAAACAGGAGCACTAGCGGCGGGCAGACAGCACTACATGCGACATCAGCACGAGGTCAACTGGAGACAGTGAGATTTTTGATAAGTCAAGGGGCTGAGGTTGACAAGGTTACGGAGAAAGGACTTACAGCCCTGCATCTAGCATCATTAGGTGGTCATATTGAAACAATGAAATTTCTACTAAGTAAAGGAGCGGATGTAAACAGGAGCGACAGCGGCGGGCAGACAGCATTACATTTGACATCAGGACGAGGTATTCTGGAGACAGTGAGATTTTTGATAAGTAAAGGGGCTGAGGTTGACAAGTTTGCGGATGATGGATCGACAGCCCTGCATCGAGCAACATTTGGCGGTCATATTGAAACAATGGCATTTCTAATAAGTAAAGGAGCAGATGTAAATAGGAGCCCCAGCAGCGGGCAGACAGCACTACATGTGACATCTGCATGCGGTCAACTGGATACAGTGAGATTTTTGATAAATCAAGGGGCTGAGGTTGACAAGGTTGCGAAGAATGGGTTCACAGCCCTGCATCTAGCATCATTAAAAGGTCAATCCGAGGTAGTGAAATTCCTTCTAAGTGAAGGGGCTGAGGTTGACAATGTGACGGGTAATGGATTGACAGCCTTGTATATAGCATCATCAGAAGGTCATATTGAAACAATGTCATTTCTACTAAGTAAAGGAGCGGATGTAAACAGGAGCGCTATCGGCGGGCAGACAGCACTACATGTGACATCAGAACACGGTCAACTTGATACAGTGAGATTATTGATAAGTAAAGGGGCTGAGGTTGACAAGGTTGCGGATGATGGATACACAGCCCTGCATCTAGCATCATCAGAAGGTCAATCCGATGTGGTGAAATGTCTTATAAGTGAAGGGGCTGAGGTTGACAATGTGACGGGTAATGGATTGACAGCCTTGTATATAGCATCATCAGAAGGTCATATTGAAACAATGTCATGTCTAATAAGTAACGGAGCGGATGTAAACAGGAGCGCTAGCGGCGGGCTGACAGCATTACATGTAACATCAGCACGAGGTCAACTGGAGACAGTGAGATTTTTGATAAGTAAAGGGGCTGAGGTTGACAAGGTTGCGGATGGTGGATTGACAGCCCTGCATCTAGCAACATTTGACGGTCATATTGAAACAATGACATTTCTAATAAGTAAAGGAGCAGATGTAAACAGGAGCGCCAGCGGCGGGCAGACAGCACTACATGTGACATCAGGACGGGGTCAACTGGATACAGTGAGATTTTTGATAAGTCAAGGGGCCAAGGTTGACAAGGTTAAGGAGGATGGATTGACAGCTCTGTATATGGCATCACAGCATGGTCATCTCGATACAGTGGGATATCTTATAGACAACGGGGCGGACATTAACAAGGAAACATATAAAGGATTGACAGCTCTTTATAGCGCATCAGGGGGAGGTCATCTGGAAACAGTGAAATATCTGACTCTCCATGGGGCTGAAGTTGACAAGGTTACGGATAATGGATTGACAGCCCTGCATCTAGCATCATCAGAAGGTCGGTCCAAGGTTGTTAAATTCCTTATTAGCCAAGGGGCCGATGTTGACAAGGCTACAGAGAATGTATTTACAGCCCTGCATACAGCATCATTAAATGGTCAATCCGAGCTTGTTAAAGTTCCTATAAGTGAAGGGGCGGAGGTTGAAAAGGTTTCGGGGTATGGATTGACAGCCCTGCATATGGCATCAGCAGAAGGTCAATCCGAGGTTGTTAAAGTCCTTATAAGTGAAGGGGCTGAAGTTGACAAGGTTTCGGATCATGGATTGACAGCCCTGCATATGGCATCAGCAAAGGGTCAATCCGAGGTTGTTAAAGTCCTTATAAGTAAAGGGGCCGAGGTTGACAAGGTTATGGAGAATGGATTGACAGCCCTGCACCACGCAACATTAAACGGTCAATCCGAGGTTGTTGAAGTTCTTATAAGTGAAGGGGCTGAAGTTGACAAGGTTGCGGAGCATGGATTGACAGCCCTGCATATAGCATCATTAGATGGTCAATCCGAGGTTGTTAAAGTCCTTATAAGTAATGGGGCCGAGGTAGACAAGGCTAAGGTGTCTGGATTGACAGCCCTGCATCTAGCAACAACAAAGGGTCATATTGAAACAATTACATTTCTGATAAGTAAAGGAGCGGATGTGAACAATAGCGCTTACCACGGGCAGACAGCACTCCATGTAACATCTGCATGCGGTCAACTGGATACAGTGAGATTCTTGATAAATCAAGGGGCTGAGGTTGACAAGGCTACAGAGGATGGATTAACAGCCCTGCATATAGCATCATCAGAAGGTCAATCCGATGTGGTGAAATGTCTTATAAGTGAAGGGGCTGAGGTTGACAAGGTTACGGAGAAAGGATTGACAGCCTTGCATCTAGCAACATCACAAGATCAACTGGAAACAGTGACATGTCTAATACGTCATGGAGCGGATGTGAATAAGGGGGATAGCGGCGGCCGGACATCCCTGCACAATGCATCAAATCGTGGAAAACTCGATACAGTGATGCTTCTGATACATGAAGGGGCTGATGTGAACAGAACAGACAATGAAGGACAGACAGCCTTTCATTACGCATTGATGAATGGACAACTTGATACAGTTTATTTCCTGATACGCGAACGAGATGATGTGATCAGTCCGGAGGAAAATAAGCTGGAAGTTCTAATCAGGGCATCATATATGGGTCATCTCCAGCTAGTGGAATATATGATACGCCAAGGTACTGATGTGAACAAGACAAATGACGAAGGTTGTTCACCGTTGCATGTTGCAGCAAAAAATGGTCAGCACGAAACTGTGAAATATCTTTTAAGTCATGGAGCTGATTGGAGCAAGGCTGGCAAGCATGGATTGAGTGCCTTGCACTTAGCGTCAGGAGAGGGTCAGCTCAAAACAGTAGCAGAGCTGTTAAACCTAGGTGCCGATTTGACACAGGCTTGTGCAAATGGGATGACAGCACTGCATTTAGCATCACGGAACGGTCATATAGATATAGTGAAATTTCTGATCAGCAGAGGGGCTGAAATGAACGAGAACGATAGCAATGGACAAAGAGCAGCAGAGAACAGTCATCTCGATACACTAGAATATCTGAAAGTTCAAAGTGATGAGGTAAACAAGGATGATAACAAGAAACACACACCACTGCATTTAGCATCATCTAATGGACATCTCGACATTGTCGTATATTTGAACAAGCGAAGTAGTGATGGGTTCACAGCTCTGCATTTGGCATCTTTAAATGGTCATCTCGATACAGTAAAAGAGTTAATAAGCAACGGAGCTGATGTAAACGTGGATGGGGATGAAGGGTTTACTGCCCTGCATGCAGCATCTGCAAAAGGCCACGTTGGTGTACTAAATCACCTGATAAGTGTAGGGGCTGATGTAAACAAATATGGGGAGTCTAGTCTTACAGCACTGCATATCGCATCATTAAATAATCATCACGATGTTATGAAAATCCTGATAAGTAATGGTGCAGATGTGAACAGAGATGTGATTGATGGACTGGCAATCCTGGACCTGGCAGCACTTCGTGGCCAACTTGATGTAGTGAAAACCGTGATAAACGGAGGGGCTGATGTGAACAAGAGTGGGGTGCGTGGATTGACAGCCCTGCACACATCATCATCAGTTGGCCACCTAGAGATAGTGAAAACCCTGATAGGTCATGGGGCTTATGTTAATATAACTGGTGAGATGGGAATATCTGCTCTTCATTGTGCATCGGGGAATGGCCATCTCGATATAGTAAAGCACCTGATAGACCAAGGGGCTGAAGTTAACGCAGATGCGGATAATAAAGTGACAGCCCTGCATATGGCATCACTATATGGTCAACTTAATGTAGTGAAATACCTAATAAGTCTAGGGGCCGATGTCAACAAAGTTGCGGATAATGGACTGACAGCCCTGCATCTATCAACACAGAATGGTCATCTCGATATATTAAAATATCTCATAAGTGAAGGAGGAGATGTGAACAAAGAAAACCTCAATGGAAGGACGCCACTTCATATAGCATCACATTATGGCCATCTAGATGCAGTCAAGTATCTGCTGGACCAAGAAGCGGATGTAAAACAGGTAGACAGTGATGGAAGGACAGCACTGCATGCATCATCATTGGGTAGACAGCTCGATGCACCAAATGATCTGATAAATGCACACTCTGAAGTGAAACATCCCTTGAAGGGTGTATTTACATCCCTGCATCTAGCCACACCGAATGACCAATTACATGCAATAAAAGATACATTAGGACATGGAGCTGATGCTAACGAAGGACACAATAAAGGGAAACAACCTGGTCATACCGCATTACAAAATTGTCATCTTGATACTGTGAAATATCTCATACGTCGAGGGGCTGACATACGCACAAGAGATATTATGGGGCTTTCAGTCTTACATACAGCTGCACTGAATGGTCAACTCGATATTGTGAAATATCTAGTCAGTGAGGAGGACAATGTAGACATGGTTGACAATACTGGACGTACAGCCTTGCATGCATCATCACGTAATGGTAATGTTGATGTGATGAAGTACCTGATACACAGTGGGGCTGATAAGAACAAGTCAAGCAACACTGGGTGGACAGCCCTCTACGAAGCATCGGATGCAGGGCATCTTGAGTGTGTGGAGTATCTGTTGAGTCAAGGGGTTGATGTAAACACAGAAGATAGGAATGGGTTCACTGCATTGTTTAATGCATCACAACATGGACATCTAGATATAGTGAAGTATTTGGTACGTGAAGGCGCTGATATTAAGAAGAAAAGTAACAATGGGTTTACTGTTCTGCATATTGCTTCACTTGGTGGTCATCTTGATACAATTAAATATCTAATAAGTCAAGGCGCCGATGTTAACGATGAGGCCAATGAAGGGGTCACTGCCCTACATATAGCGTCAACAGACGGTCACATCGATATCGTGAAACATCTGATAGATCAGGGGGCTCATGTAAACAAGAGAGACGCCACTGGGAGCACAGCTCTACATGCAGCATCATTCAATGGACATCTCAACACGGTGACATTTCTCATTCACCAAGGAGCTGAAGTGAACCTAGGAAATAATAATGGAATGACCGCCCTGCATGCAGCATCATTTAATGACCATCTCAAAACAGTTAAATGTCTTTTAAGTAAAGGGGCAGAACTGGACAAGAGAGATAACGATGGGCAAACAGCTTTGCATGTAACATTCGAGAAAGATCATCTTGATACAATGAAATACCTAATAAGTCAAGGTGCTGACATCAACGCAGAAGGACTCCGTGGAAGTACTGTTCTGAATTTAGCAACTTTTAAATGTGATATCGATACCATAAAGTATTTGATAAGTCAAGGGGCTAACGTTAATAAAGCAGGATTTGATGGAATCACTGCCTTACATGTTGCATCAATGGGCGGTCACCTTGATGTAGTGAAATATATGTTAAGTCAAGGGGCTGAAGTAAACCTGGAAGATACAAATGGGCAGACAGCCCTTCATGAAGCGTCAGCGAATGGCCATATCGATACAGTGAAGTTATTGATATGCAAAGGGGCTATTGTTGACGCGGGAGATCATGTTGGATGGACATCCCTGCATAAAGCATCGAAGAATGACCATCTCGATGTGGTCAAATATCTGATTGGAGAAGGGGTCGAAGTTAACATTGGTAATAACAATGGACTGAACGCTCTGCACATAGCATCACAGAATGGTAATTTTGGTACAGTGGAATATTTGATTAGTCAGGGGGTTGACGTTAACAAGGAAGATACGAGTGGATTAACTGCCCTATTTGCAGCATCACTAAATGGTCACATCGACATAGTTGAATATCTCATAAGTAAAGGTGCTGATGTAAGCAAGAAAGATAACAAGGGGCGAACAGCATTTCATGCATCATCACAGAATGGTCATCTCGATACCACAAAGTACCTGAACAGGCAAGGAGCTGATGTGAACAAGGAAAATGAACATGGACTGACTGCCTTACATGCAGCATCATTCAATGGTCACCTTGATACAGTAAAATGGCTAATAGACCAAGGGGCTGAAGTAAATAAGGGGGATAAACATGGAGTGACGTCCCTGCACGGAGCATGTTTAAATGGCCATCTCCATACAGTCGAATATCTCATAGGTCAAGGAGCAGATGTGAGCAAGGGAGATAATGATACATGTACTGTCCTGCAAGCAGCAGCAGGCAATGGTCATCTTTCTATAGTGACATATCTGCTCAGTCAAGGGGTTGATGTGAATGGTACAGGTGCTCATGGATTACCTGCCCTGATAGGATCAGCATCCAATGGTCATTTGGATACAGTGGAATATTTGATAGAGCAAGGGGCTGATGTGAACAAAGGAGATACAAATGGGCGGACAGCTCTTCAAGCTGCATCCCATAGTGGTCACCTTGATACAGTGAAATATTTGATATTTCATGGGGCAAAAGTGACAGTGGAAGACAGCGATGGATTGACAGCCCTGCATGCAGCATCTTATAATGGTCATATTGATACAGTAAAATATCTCAAAGATCAAGGGGCTGATGTAAACAAGGGGGATACAAAGGGGCGGACGGCTCTTCAAGCTGCATCTCATAGTGGTCACCTTGATACAATGAAATATCTGATAGATCGAGGGGCAAATGTGACAGAGGAAGACAATGATGGAATGACAGCCCTGCATGCAGCATCTTATAATGGTTACATTGATATAGTGAAATATCTGATAGATCAAGGGGCTGATGTAAGCAAGAGAGATACAAAGGGGCGGACGGCTTTTCAAGCTGCATCACGTAGTGGTCACCTTGGTACATTGACATACCTGCTAAGTCATGGTGCAAATGTGAGAGAGGAAGACAATGATGGATGGACAGCCCTGCACGCAGCATCATCGAATGGTCACCTCGATGTAGTGAAGTATCTGATAAGTCAAAGCGTTGTTTTGAACAAACTAGATATGAACGATGCCACGGCCTTACACATAGCTTCACGGCAAGGTCATGTGGAAGTAATGGATTATTTAATTTCACAAGGTATTGATGTTAATAGTCGGGACAATGATGGAATAACTGTGTTACACATATCGTCAGCGAAATGTGATCCCGAAGTGGTTTTGGTTTGTTTAAAAGCTGGATGTCACCTACACGAGAAAGACAATAGTGGATGGACAGCTCTACACCATGCAGCAGATGCAGGTCAACTCCGAACGGTAGAGATTCTGATACACGAAGGTTCTGAGTTGTTTGACGCTGATGTTGTCGGAAATACACCACTTCATTATGCATTGTCCCGAGAATTCCTGGATGTTGCGAGGCTATGTGCACAGAGAGGTGCTGCTTCCGTTGGTTCAAAAGAACCAAGTGTATCCACGAAGATTTTGGCTGAGGCATCACGGAAAGGTCAGCTAGATGTCATTAAACTCCTTCTCGCAGAAGGTGCACAGATAAATTGCCCCGTCACTGTCGGAACGACTGCTTTACACCAGGCATCGTCAGAGGGTCGGCTTGAGGCTGTAGAGTATCTATTGCTTCAGGGAGCAGACTGGAGGCTAAAAGATGTTGATGGACGCACTGCCCTGCACCATGCTTCGCAAAACGGTCACGTAGATGTCGTGAAAGGCCTTCTGAGGAAGGAAACAGATACACGCACCCACAAAGACCACGGAGCGGAAAGGAGTTCTACTGACCAGGTGTGTGTGTGTGTAATTAATCATTTTCACAAGCAAGGTGATCATTACAATAAACATTATCACATGTTAAACCCTATCAAGCACAAGCAATTGTATTCCTTTATTATTCTATAAACGACTTTCATACTTGGCACAGATATCAACTATACTAGTTGCAATCATACAAACAATGTAAGGTAACCTTTTAAGGCCGCTATTTACGCTTATGTAATGAAACACATACAATGTCAGAATTCAGACATGTTTGATTTGTTTTCGCAAAATGGACGGACATTAAAGGGACAGTCCCTCTTTTGCAAGCCAAATTTCAAAAGTTGCGAGGTTATTGTCATATATGAAAGAAAATGTAATTAAATAGCATGCCTACAAAATTAGGGCTTGAAATCTCTTTTTCGTGGAGTTATTGACCTGAATCTATTAAACCATCGTCCAACGGTTAATTGTGCATTATACGTGTATTCACCCGTCGAGAAAGTTCGCTCACGGATACCACGGATTGCCAGAGCGCTACATGGGTAAGCGATTACTAATCAAAATAACCAAACCTCGCTTAAACTGACTACATGTAATTATATATTCTTCATTTTTGTTATCTTTTCCGGGAAATACCTTTACAAATGTCGGCTTCACGATACCTTTACAAGAATAAGTACAATATTGTTGTAATGTTATGCTAAATCAGTTAAACTCCTTAATTGACCGATATATAGTTTGATGGAGGGATGCATTCGTTTTTCATTCGTAGAATCCAAATTCCAAAATCCAGATTTTGTATGTGCCTAGACATATTGCAGTTTATTATAATGTAAGCAGTCAATGTATTTAATTGTTTTCACATAAACTTGAACCAACTTTTTGTTTTCATCTCATAATGTTTACATACATCAAGAGAAACCCATAAGCAGATTTTAATCACAGACATATTATAACAATACCATACAAGTATAGTTTGATTTAATTCTTAGTGTTTTGATTGTTTTAGGCATTTTTTTAATTTAAAAACAAAACGATAAGAAATAATCCTCGAAGAAAGTTCATAAAAACCTGTTTTTTAATTTGTAAAAAAACACTCAAACTTCTATTGTTTTTCAAAAGAAAAACAGGAGAAATTAAAACAATTGCTCGTTAATATCTGGTCACTATGGCTTGATATGGTTAATTGATTTGGAGTCAGTGTCAAAGTATAACCACCGAATACACATACATCTCAATTAGCTATTATTATCAAATGGGAAGTTAGGAATTTAGTAAAGGGAACTTAACAGACAATAGCTACGTTCATATAGTACAATAACTACTCTGATAAATTGCCAATATTTAACTCGGTTTATTTATTAAAATGAATTAAATGACTTACCTTGTTAGTTGTGTTGTAGGGTACAAGTGTTGGTTAGAACATGTTTGTTTTACATCTAATATTTTCACTAAGCAATGTGTGAGAATTTAACGTTAAATGGATTCATACAGCCTAATAATAACCAACATGGAAAGTAATATTCACTCATTTATTGCTCTGATACTGTACACGTTGAAACTTTTCAGTGGATATTTCAATATCTGAAAAATTTGTAAATATCTTTTTTAACGGAAGGTAAATTTGAAAACCGAAACCTGTTTCGTGATTCTATTGGAAATACAAAGGCAATAAGCTATAGGGTTTGTAAAGTCTTGTGGACTCAAACATCGTTTCTAGATCCATTTATATAGTTTAAATCATGTTACGTTTTAATGCTATTTTGTAATTCGTTTCACTTATTTTGTTTGGCGAAGGTATCGACATGTGTGGACCGGCGTGACAGATTTGGCTGCACTGCTCTTCACCACGCAACACAACTGGGGCATACACCAACAGTTCAGACGTTAATAGACCACGGCGCTAATCCCAACCTGCATACAGATGAGGGGCAAACTTGTCTGCACATTGCTATCAAAAACTGCGACAGAAATACACATATTTCAACGGTTAGTGTTAATAGATGATATGAAGTGGGTACATTTCTGATCCCTACAAATTTGGGATATACAATTATTTACTTATAAGAGTCGCTCTTCGTAAGGATCGTTATTCATTATGTTATATTTCCCTATTCTGAAGGATCGCTATTCATAATACAAAAAACGGCCTCTATTAGTGCATACAGACCACTGATCGTTAGGAAAGCTAGTCATAATGCAGAGAAAAGGTGCTATGTATTAACTGCTCCTAATCCTTCGAAGAGGTTGAACTTATTTTACAAATTAGTACGGGGTGTTCTTTTCTCCTCCCCTCTCTCCACTCTCACTATCTATTATTATATTGATTTTTAACCATTTATCGTGTATCATAACGTGTAACAATCCTAAGTTTCAAGTATTAAGTATTAAGTTAGCATTTATTTATGGTTTTCGGTAAGTTTCGAGTAATTTGCATTCCAGCGACCTTAACAAAAAAATAAATATTAGCCGAGTAATTATTACAACAGGCTCAATAAAAAAATAAAACCAACAGTATTTTCCAGAGGGTGTATGCTAACAATTATCTTATCTTTTGTATAATCTTTTGTCATACGTCTATAAGATAATACACCGCTAAAATTGTCATAAAAGGATAAAAGGGTATCTTATCTATCCCCGGCCACGCCCATAAGTGGGTTAAATTGCATATGCGTCGCATATTCTTTAACCCTAAAAAGGCCGGGCTATTTGAGGTCTTCAGCAGGCCGGGGGAGGGGGGGGGGGGGGGGGGGTGGGGGGGCCATTATGGCCCCCCCCCCCTAAGATCTCCGCCGCGGAGAGGCCGATCGCCGTGAAAAATTGCACGCATGATAAGTGAAGTGTATATAATACAATGGTAATTTTTTATTTTTTTGAAAAACTCATTAATTTGCATATTTATGGTAATTTATGCAAATAAGTCATGAAATTCATATTTTTACCCATAAATCATATATTCTTCATAATTAAACTCTGGTTTTCGCTACATATATTCTTCAGAGCAGTTGGAATAATAATACGACAACAAATGTGGAAGAGCCAGGTTCTTCCTTATGTTTTCTATTGTTTTGATAATTTCTTATGTATTTCTTTGTTTTTTTTTACTTATGTATTTTATTGTTTTTGTTGTTTATTTTATTTCTAACTATAATTTAACTATTTTGAACCCCAAAACCAACATATAAAATGAAAACAACACCAAATAACCAATGATATACCCCATTTTACGAAAATTGATATTTCTATATGTTTTGTACACAAATCACGAAATTGAGCGATTTTATGGCTGACATGCATTGACAAAATTTTTGTTTTAAAATGTGCGCAAGACCCAAAAGAAAAAATTCACCAAGCAGCGGCGCGTCATCTTACAGCGTTTTGGAGCAATACAAAAAATTGCGGAGGGGGGCCATTATGCCCCCCCCCCCCCCCCGGCCTTATTAGGGTTAAATGCGCGCATCTAACTAGCATCGCGCACAAATGCGGTTTTCAACAGGGGGTGTCACTTTGCCAGAGTGAGCGCGCTTTTTGGTCACCGGAAGGAATTCCACTGCAGCTTGCATTATGGCCTACTTGGGAACTACATAAACCAATCACAGAGTAGTTCATACGCGTCGTCACCGGATCGAAGTCAATAAAACAAGTTCATATGCATACGTCACCATGGATCCCATTGTTCTCATAATCATGATACAATCTAGGACAGTGCGCATGAAAATAGGCGCGATGGTCTACGCGCACTTCATAGCATGATGATTGGTCAAGTCTTTCTAGGTCACTACGCGATGACGTCTAGTGGTAGTGCTCGGAAGCTTAAAAAATCGCGTCACTCCGCCATCTTGACAATGTACAAAGTCTATTGGACACGTGACTTGCGCGCGATAAGTCTGCCTTCTAGTTATAAACGGATTGGTTTGTTTATTCATAATTATATGGTTTTCAATCACCGTTTAAGAAACTTATATGTTATGGTCAAAGAGTTTTTTTTGTAAGGATAGGATTTTCATATGGTTAGATTTTCAATGGAATTTTCTTCCCCTAACTCTCAATTTCTAAATTTTCTCACATACACACACACACACGCGCATACAACACACATGAGGAGCTCTTCAAAATGTTAAATATATGTCTTAAAATATGTTTATACAGGATATAACAAAAGGACAATACAGCCCCATACCTGCCTTAGCCATGTCAGCATATGAGTAGAATTTATAAGAGAGTTGTCAGTATACATATTTTTGACCAACATAAGACACCTCTGCTTGCGCAAACGTGCTTATATATTGCGTGGCAAGGCGCACCAGCTGGTAGAGGTTAAAAAACTTTCAGAGATAATACAAAAGTTATGAGAGTTTTCAGAATACGTATTTTGTCATTAGCCTAAGATAATACAGTTTTCGAGAAAAGACAATTGTCAGAATACACCCCAGGACAACCACAGTCCTTTTAGGACGATCCTCGGAGGAATATCATTAGTCCTTCTCGGGACCCTCCAATCCTCCCTTCTTACACGGTGCAAATGCAAACCGAACGTATCTACACAAGCATGGTAGCCGATAATTACAAGCAACATCTTAATGCCAAATATTCATCATTTCTAGAAGTCTGATAGCAGAAGGAACCTATCGCCTGGCCAAGCACTGGTCTTTTACCTCTTGGATCATGGTGCTAGACATGATATACCAGACACAGAAGGCATCCTTCCTATCCAGTATACACACGATGCGATCGTCAGGGACATGGTCTACTCGAGGTAAGCACATCATTAGTGTTGCATTGTCAATTTTCACTAAAGAATAATTAATATTGTATCCTGTGTATTCTGGAAATTGTCTTAACTTTTGTATTATTTTTTGTCATAAGTCCATAATATAATACACCGCTAAAATTGGTATTCTGAAAATTGTCTTAAGAGTATTTTATCTTTCCCTAACCACGCCTCTTATTGCTGAATTAACCAATCAAAATCGTTGTTACAAAATGTTAATGTGCCCCCTAAGCCAGTCGCAGTGGGTTAAATTGCGTATGTGTGGCATGTTATTCAAGTGCGCGCATCTAAGTAGCTTCGCGCACACATGCGATTTTCAATCAAAGTTAAAGAAATTTATATTTCTTGGTCGAAGAGTATTTTTGTAAGGATAGGATTTTCATATGGTTGGATTTTCAATGACATTTTCTCCCCCTCATTCTCATTTTTTAAACTTTTCTTACACACACACACACACACACACACACACACACACACACACGCATACAACAAACATGAGGAGCTCTTCGAAATCTCAAATATATGTCTTAAAATCTTTTTAAACGAGATATAACAAAAAGAAAAGACAGCCCCAGCGCTGTCGAAGCATACGCGTATGATGGAGGTACCGCTGCCGTCCCAAGGAAAAAGGCAGTATCTACACGATTCGGCGTTTTCTAGAAACTGAGATATTGACCCTTTTGTGTTTTTGCCACAGCCGCTCGGAAATAATAAACTTGTGAATATAACTTCAGTGTGTGATTAAAGGCTATATAGGTGTTTATTTTTCTTCATACATGAACAATTGAATTTTTCGTTTAATTTTGAGATTTTCATGAAAATGTAGATACTTTGGGAAAATCCCTAGTTCGTGACCGATTTCCCCAAGGAAAAAAGCAGTATCTACTATAGAAATTCGGAGGGTGTTGAATTATGCCTTACGTTATGGATAAACCAATCAAAAATGTTTCGGAATATATTCTGTATGTACTATTAACATACTTTAAAGAGAAAAAAGTTTAATTAATTAAAAAGCGCCCTCTCTAGGCCAGTCACACTTTTCTTAAAAAAGGGACTTATTGGCCCATAATTCCGCATTGAAAGGAAATACGAAGCATGAATTGTATTCATTAACCACACACAAATGATTGTTTATACATTTGTTATGAAAGTGTATAAGACAGTTAAAACAAAACTTTGAAATGATAAAGAGCGCCCTCTCTTATCAAGTCTTAAGTTACTTTAAATATGTAATAATGCATGTTACATGCTCCCAAAACGGTGCGTGATCGATTTCCCCAAGGAAAAACGCAGTATCTACATAGAAATTTGGAGGGTGATGAATTATGCCTTACGTTATGGATAAAACAATTGAACATGTTTCGGCATATATTCTTTATGTAAGTTAACATACTTTAAAGGGAAAACAAGTTTAATTAATAAAAAAGCGCCCTCTCTAGACAAGTCACATTTTTCTTGAAAAGGGGGCTTATCAGGCCGCATTTCCTCAATGAGATGAAATAAGAAGCGTAAATGTTAGTAATTAACCAAGCACACATAGCCTATTTTTTTTACATTCTATATAAAAGTTTACTTACATTACTAGGAGAATACTTTAAATAACTTTAAATAGATACAGAACGCCCTCTCTGAGCAAATATAAAGTTACTTTAAATGGAATAACTCGCAAAGCGGTGCAATAAAAATATTCCCAAGGAAAAACGCAGTATCTACAAAGAAATCAGAAATATGAATGTTAGTGATAATAAAGCAAAAGTGATTTGTTATGACATGATTATAACAAACTTGATGATCATGCTGTATTTTGTCATTGTAAGCAAATTCCAAGATACTAACTTAGCCTTAGGCTAGGGCCTATAATATGATCCAAATTATTCAATCATGCCTATTCTTGCTTAACGTGATTTTAGGCGCCATCGATCAAAATGCATGTTCCAGACCGTGTCAGCAGCAGCTGCCGTAATTGCCGGCCTGGCCTGATATTAAGGCTAAATAATTTTGCTTCTACTCTATAGTCTGCATGAAGACTAGTCATATTTAGGACTAGGAATATAGGTTTAGTCTAGAGCAATAGAGTGGGTTATATAAAACCGAGTAGACCGTGCTTTGTTTTTTTTTTTTTTTTTTTTCTAATGTTTCTAATTTGAACCAGCAGAATCCCTCAACTCAATTCAAATATCTTAAAGATTAAAATGAAGACAGTATTATAGTAACTATTCTTGCTAATCCATGCTGGCACTGCAGAGCTTAATTTAGTAGAAGATTAGGACTGCATTACTGTACAATCATAACTTAATTGCATGTATGTATGCGTTAAAATCACATGCCATTAACAGACTGCACAGCATTCATATGCCGTGCGCAGTCAGTCTGTGCATTGTGTGAATGTGGCCGAGGTACACGCACTTTCATGCATACTTGAATAGCCTTTGTCACAAACTCTGCACTTTATCAAAGACAATACAAGGGGAAGACTGGACACTTCGCGGATTTTGTGTAACGCTGAATTTCGTACATGGGGAAGGGCGCCCCTAGCGTTGGGTAGGTAAACTTCTTGTTGTTTTCGCGCGTAGCCATTGAGAACACAATAGGAAACTGGTAGTGAAGTATCAAATTCCTTCTTATTTTTGCTTTTTTATCTCAAAATGTACACCAAATATTAAAAGGAGTTTGTTTCTAAGTTTGTCTGTTTACAGGTGAAAATGTCCAAGAAATCTTTAATAGTAGACATGCAGAATCAACATTCACGTACAAGTTTCTTAATTTGCTTGCTGTTAAAAAAGAACTCGTGTACATCATCAGGATTGTTGCTGTTACCTGTGTCATGGTTTGAAATCAAAATAGTAATTTTTATTTGAATACCTCTTTTCTCTTTATATGAAGAATTGTTGTCAACAAGAGATTTACATCCGAAACACAAGCATTTTGTTAACTGCGGCGCAAAAAATCCAAGTCAAGTTAAAGTCATGCAGGAAATCTGGTTCCTCTATTCACTTTCTTCTCCAAATTCGCAGATTAAAACATAATGTTCACTTCTCATTTTCTATGCAAAAAAAATACAGAAATAAAAAAAAAAAAAGATTCGAGGATATGAAAATTTTCATCTTTGTTGACAAATTTGCTCAAAAAGCAGAAATATAAAAAAACAAGTGTGCCTTATGTCTGCATAATTATATTTCAAGTTCATACTTCTAGTAATCTAATCCTGATATCCACATGGACAGGAGTTTATTCCATTAATTTTTTGTCCCTAGTTTGATTTATAACATTTTCACATAAAAGTTCATATTTCATATTTATGTATCCATGGTGAATGAAATGAAATATTAGGATTTAGATTACTAGAAGTACGAACTTGAAATATATGCAGACATAAGGCACACTTGTTTTTTAATATTTCTCCTTTTTGAGCAAATTTATCAACAAAGATGAAAATTTTCAAATCCTCGAATCTTTTTAATTTTTTTATTCTGTATTTTTTGCATAGAAAATGAGAAGTGAACATTATGTTTTAATCTGCGAATTTGGAGAAGAAAGTGAAAAGAGGAACCAGATTTCCTGCATGACTTTAACTTGACTTGGATTTTTTGCGCCGCAGTTAACAAAATGCTTGTGTTTCGGATGTGACACTCTTGTTAACAACAATTCTTCATAAAAAAGAGAAAAGAGGTATTCAAATAAAAGTTACTATTTTGATTTTAAACCATGACACAGGTAACAGCAACAATCCTGATGATGTAGCCTACACGAGTTCTTTTTTAACAGCAAGCAAATTAAGTAACTTGTACGTGAATGTTGATTCTGCATGTCTACTATTAAAGATTTCTTGGAAATTTTCACCTGTAAACAGACAAACTTAGAAACAAACTCCTTTTAATATTTGGTGTACATTTCGAGATAAAAAAGCAAAAATAAGAAGGAATTTGATACTTCACTACCAGGGGGTGTATTCTGAAAATGTGTGGAGATAAAAATTGTATCTCCCTAAAATAAAATCGCGCTAAAATTGTTTTAAATCGGTATTCTGAAAAAGATTTTAAGGAAATTTTAACGCTTACGCCAGTGCGCGCTGTCAATTAAAACCACGCCCCTTGCTGCTCATTTGACCAATGAAAATATCCCTTACATCGATATTTTTGATCATTTGCATATGGTTTTAAGACCACGTGGGAATTACGCCGTGATTAAAATCTATATTGCAAGTTTATGTATACTGTTTGTTTGAACGTAATCGAGATAAAATAATCACAATAAAGTGATAAAGTCGGACGTGGATAAGATTCGTTTGCTCTCAAAGATTCATGTTTGAATCGAGTTCGAGGCCGTTTTTGGTAATAAACTATTATTACATGTATGTAATGGAAGTGTTTCTTCAAGTTGTCTTATCATTGAGAGACATTACAGACACAGATTGTTTCGTGAAGTCATTAAAGACGCATCTTTTTGTTTAAATCTTCTTCTTTTCTTCTTCTTCTTCTTCGGGTTAATCTTTTTTTGCACTGTAATCATATTTATATTTTCTTTACTTGTATAATTGTCTGTGTACCTTTATTGTGTTGTTTTTGTAAATTGTAATATATTTTGTTTATTTATTTTAGTATGTAAAGCGCACAGAGAGTCATTTGAGTATTATGCGCTCTATACTGTCAATGTTTTATTATACTTATCATTATTATTGTTTTTGTGTGGTTGTGCTGTCAGATGATTTGTATGAAAAATAATAACGAATTTAAGGAACAATCATTTCTGATATGTTTATTGGGGGAACAGTATACACTCAGTCATGACCTACGAATATCTGACTTACTAAATAAGCGCGTTTAATCTCATGCGCGCGCAAAGTTTGCTAAAAGAGCGCCATATTCTACACCCGTATAAACGGGTTGGTTTGTTAATTCATAATTATATTCCCGTTATGTAATCAATCAAACAAATTTGCCTTATATTATGTCTCCTTGTCGATCCGATAATTTCGTCGAAACGTCGCCCCTTCTATAGCCGATCGAAGCGGCGGCCATGCGCGTGTTGAATGTTGATGCTCGTGGAGTATTCGTGCTCCAAGCAGCGCTGCCATAGCTTGCTTTTCGATTCAAGTCACGGAGATAAAACTGCTACTTAGTGATTTTAAATTCTGTTGTAAATTAGATGTTAAAATAATTTTCAGAATACCGATTTGCCTCATTTGCATAACATTTGCATATCATCCATGGCAACTACAATACATTTTAGCGCTGGCTTAAAATTTGTAGTGACGTAGATAAAAAATAAAATCGCACAGTTTCAGAATACCGATTTCCTTAAATTTTTTTTAGTGACGTAGATACAATAAATTTTAGCTTAAAATCGATTTCAGAATACACCCCAGTTCCCTATTGTGTTTTCAATGGCTACGCGCGAAAACAACAAGAAGTTTACCTACCCAACGCTAGGGGACGCCCTTCCCCATGTACGAAATTCAGCGTTTCATTGATCACTGTACAAAACCGGCGCAGTGTCCAGTCTTCCCCTTGTAGTGTCTTTGACTTTATAGAAGAATGTTGGTCGCATTGCAAAATGCACTTATATGTTAAAATTGCTTCAATATTTTGTGCTTCACAATTCATATAAGTAATGAAATTTGTTTATACAAGATATAACTATTATAATTGCGCATTATTCATATTGTCTGCATATAAATAATTTGTTTGTCTTGTAGCGAGACTAGCTGTGTAGATACTGCTTTTTTCCGTGGGGAAAGTGGAGGATGACTGTAGATACTGCGTTTGAGGGTTGGGAAAAAATGGTGTTCCGACATTTTTTTCAGAAAACTGAATGTATCACATGAAAGAGCTTTGTTTATTGAGTATTTTTCTGCCAAAAAGTGAAAATCAACAAAAATGTCAGATACTGCGTTTTTCCTTGGGAGGGCAGACCAAACTTCGCGCAGTTTGTTTTAACACATCATTTAGACAAGAAATGTATGGACAGGTCTCTTAACTTCGCGCGTATCCCAACTTCGCGGATCATAGGCGAGATACGCAAAAATTAGAACACGGACACGGCGCCGGAAATTTTCAATGTCAACTGAAAGAGCACACATCAATTACTCATCAACCAAAAAATTAGCAAATGAAGAGCAATATTTCTGAAGAAATACTTACTTTTTGTGGTCTTTTTTTGTAAATCACAACTTTGGTGTTCCAACAAAATTATGGAGGAGGAAGTATCAAGCAAATTAGACGGAAATCGTTCCAGTAGAACATATTTGTTGTCATCGAAAGGCTGCGCAAAATGCTCCTTTATTCGACCTACCCTTCAAATTTACTTTCGGATCGCGCAATCTCCGTAGATAGCTTGACAACGCTGCGCGTGCTAAGATGCTAATGCGCACAAAATGTTTGCATCATCAC
>JBAMJV010008629.1:0-61243 GCA_037951105.1 Echinarachnius parma
GTCAACAAAGATGAAAATTTTCAAATCCTCGAATCTTTTTTAAAAATATTTTCTGTAGTTTTGTGCATAGAAAATGAGAAGTGAACATTATGTTTTAATCTGCGAATTTGGAGAAGAAAGTGAAAAGAGGAACCAGATTTCCTGCATGACTTTAACTTGACTTGAATTTGTTGAGGCATCGCATTTCCGATGTGCCACAGTTAACAAAATGCTTGTGTTTCGGATGTGACACTCTTGTTAACAACAATTCTTCATATAAAGAGAAAAGAGGTATTCAAATAAAAGTTACTATTTTTATTTCAAACCATGACACAGGTAACAGCAACAATCCTGATGATGTACATGAGTTCTTTTTTAACAGCAAGCAAAGAAACTTGTACGTGAATGTTGATTCTGCATGTCTACTATTAAATATTTCTTGGAAATTTTCACCTGTAAATAGACAAACTTAGAAACAAACTCCTTTTAATATTTGGTGTACATTTTGAGATAAAAAAGCAAAAATAAGAAGGAATTTGATACTTCACTACCAGTTCCCTATTCTGTGTTTTCAATGGCTATGCGCGAAAACAACAAGAAGTTTACTTACTCAACGCTAGGGGCGCCCTTCCCCATGTACGAAATTCAGCGTTACACAAAATCCTTGAAGTGTCCAGTCTTCCCCGTGTCTTTGATAGCGCCGGCTATGATGCAGACGTATCATATCGAAGCGCTTTACATTACTATGGCCTTATGGGGTGCTTTTCATTCTTGAAATCATCTCCATGATTACATGCATATAGGAACACATTTGAACATTTGACCAAGGCATAAACCAAACAACAAGGTATACATGATAAATGTGAAACTGTTAAAGGGGTAGTTCAGTTTTGGTATATATATAGAGGGCGCTGCATGGAATAATTTATCGGTGAGATAATGAAAAACTGAGTGAGTGTCAAATTTGAAAGAGCATACAATTTTAATGACAGAATAAACTTTATTTGATCAAAATCGGTGAACAGTCTTCAGAAATGGCTGAAATATCAATAAATATATCCGATCGGAATAAATCTGCATGACCATGGCATGGGGCCGCACCCATGCATATTTATTTGATGATTAAAAATGTAAAAAATGCTTCAAGACTTTTTCAAAAATGTTCAATAGAGGTTTTTAAATAGTTGTTGATCATGATCTCTCTATTTAATCATTATTTCAACAAAACGTCACATGCAGGTTTTGGTTACTAAACTAGTCAAAGACCAGAACTGTAATTATTCTTTAACTCAGTGATTTTTAGTTTAATTCGCAAAGGCTTTCAACATAAATGGGTCACTTTCACCTTTAATAATGAACATCCCAGATAGCAATTTAACGTTTATGTAATGTTACCATATGGTTTACAATATATTATAATAACGTTTACTGGATAACGTTACTGTTTTACGTTATTGTAACGTTGACATTTACGTTAACATAACTAAATATGAACGTTATGCCAATGTTTACTGGATAACGTTACATTATGGTTAGTTTGCTCATTGATTCTACGTTATTGTAACGTTAACATTTACGTTAACATGATAACTAAATATGATCGTTATGCCAACGTTTACTGGAAAACGTTACATTATGGTCAGTTTGCTCATTGTTTTTACATTATTGTAACGTTGACATTTACGTTAACATAACTAAATATGAACGTTAACGTTACATTATGGTTAGTTTGCTCATTGTTTTTAAGTTATTGTAACGTTAACATATGTGAACTTCGATCTCTTCGAGGGTCCACACATTGTACTCACTGTGTGTTAAATAAAACTCTTGACACTTTTTATTGTGAATAATTAAAGGGCAATGAAACCCAAGCAAAATGTTGCTTTCATAGTCTTGAGGAGATTAAGAGGAATAATCTCTGAACGTTAGAGCATAATCGGGCAAGAAACAAGAAAACTACGGCTCTTTGAAGATGTCCATTTATTCCTATGGGGAACTCAAATTGGCAACGCACTCTGATAAGTGTGTGGACAACTCCTCATATGTTTTGTACACAAAAGTTCCCATTTTTACAGTTTTCTTCATAGTCACATGTTTTCATTCCCCCAACTCATGATATGTTATGTATAAAAGCATTCTACAAAACATATGTTGAACTCGAACGAAGGGTAAACATCAATTTTGAGAAAATTGAACAAAATTGAAATTTTGTGTACAAAATGTATGGGGAGTTGTCCTCAACTTTGCCATAGTGCGATGCCAATTTGAGTCACTCAAAGATATCCATGGCTCTTTTCAAAGAGCCATAGTTTTCTTATTTCTTGACCGATTGTGCTCAAATTTTCAGGGACTATTCATTATATTTAGTGTCTTATAGTGCATACAACAATTCGTCTGGATTTCATTGTCCTTTAAAAAAGTATGGCATGGATTCTATCCATATTGGAGAAGACAGCTGAAAATTTAAATTTGTGTTGGGCATGGTCTTGTTGGATAATTCACTCTCAATTTCATCTGACTGGTTGCACTTGATCTATTGAAATACAGTCCTTAGCAACTATTCATGAGTTGGCAGACAAATTATGGCATTCAATGCCATTGTCTGCCAACCACAATTTGTGATAAACACTCGATCCCTTTACACACTCATCGAATTACACACAGTGTCTCATTTTTAATACAGAATGGCTTTTTTGACCAAATGTTGAAATCTACTGTGAAAAATATTGATGGGTTGTGTGAAATTTAGATTGTACAAGACCACACCCAAGATACTTTTCAGCTATCTTTTGCTTCAATATGTATATAATATATGTGATACTTTTTGAATTATCAATCAAATGTCATTTATCACACCACCACTATTGTTTGTAGGGTGTTGTGAGAAATGCACTCTGTCTGACGCAATGGGGAAAACCCAGAAATAATAAATATGAAAGGTTCCATCTACATGTATTGTATATAGCGCCAAAGACACTACAAGGGGAAGACTGGACACTGCGCCGGTTTTGTACAGTGATCAATGAAACGCTGAATTTCGTACATGGGGAAGGGCGCTCCTAGCGTTGAGTAAGTAAACTTCTTGTTGTTTTCGCGCGTAGTCATTGAAAACACAATAGGGAACTGGTAGTGAAGTATCAAATTCCTTCTTATTTTTGCTTTTTCATCTCAAAATGTACACCAAATATTAAAAGGAGTTTGTTTTTAAGTTTGTCTGTTTACAGGTGAAAATTTCCAAGAAATATTTAATAGTAGACATGCAGAATCAACATTCACGTACAAGTTTCTTAATTTGCTTGCTGTTAAAAAAGAACTCGTGTACATCATCAGGATTGTTGCTGTTACCTGTGTCATGGTTTGAAATTAAAATAGTAACTTTTATTTGAATACCTCTTTTCTCTTTATATGAAGAATTGTTGTTAACAAGAGTGTCACATCGAAACACAAGCATGTTGTTAACTGCGGCGCAAAAAATCCAAGTCAAGTTAAAGTCATGCAGGAAATCTGGTTCCTCTTTTCACTTTCTTCTCCAAATTCGCAGATTAAAACATAATGTTCACTTCTCATTTTCTATGCAAAAAACTACAGAAAAAAAGAAAAAAAAAAGATTTGAGGATTCGAAAATTTTCATCTTTGTTGACAAATTTGCTCAAATAGCAGAAATATCAAAAAACAAGTGTGCCTTATGTCTGCATATATTTAAAGTTCATACTTCTAGTAATCTAATCCTGATATCCACATGGACAGGAGTTAATTTCATTAATTTTTTGTCCCTAGTTTGATTTATAACATTTTCACATAAAAGTTCATATTTCATATTTATTTATCCATGGTGAAATGAAATATCAGGATTTAGATTACTAGAAGTATATGCAGACATAAGGCACACTTGTTTTTTGATATTTCTGCTTTTTGAGCAAATTTGTCAACAAAGAATAAGATGAAAATTTTCAAATCCTCGAATCTTTTTTTTCTTTTTTTTTCTGTAGTTTTGTGCATAGAAAATGAGAAGTGAACATTATGTTTTAATCTGCGAATTTGGAGAAGAAAGTGAAAAGAGGAACCAGATTTCCTGCATGACTTTAACTTGACTTGAATTTTTTGAGGCATCGCATTTCCGATGTGCCGCAGTTAACAAAATGCTTGTGTTTCGGATTTGACACTCTTGTTAATGTTAACAATTCTTCATATAAAGAGAAAAGAGGTATTCAAATAAAAGTTACTATTTTGATTTCAAACCATGACACAGGTAACAGCAACAATCCTGATGATGTACATGAGTTCTTTTTTAACAGCAAGCAAAGAAACTTGTACGTGAATGTTGATTCTGCATGTCTACTATTAAATATTTCTTGGAAATTTTCACCTGTAAACAGACAAACTTAGAAACAAACTCCTTTTAATATTTGGTGTACATTTTGAGATAAAAAAGCAAAAATAAGAAGGAATTTGATACTTCACTACCAGTTCCATATTGGGTTTTCAATGGCTACGCGCGAAAACAACAAGAAGTTTACTTACTCAACGCTAGGGGCGCCCTTCCCCATGTACGAAATTCAGCGTTACACAAAATCCGCGAAGTGTCCAGTCTTCCCCTTGTAGTGTCTTTGATAGCGCCGGCTATGATGCAGACGTATCATATCGAAGCGCTTTACATTACTACTAAGGCTGTTGACGAGTCCCGGGTACCCGGGTCCCGCCGAAAAATGTCGAGTCCCCCCTTGTAAAAAAGTACTGCGAGTACTGCGGTACTACTGCAGTAGTACCGCAGTAGTACTGTGGTACTACCGCAGTTCTCGTAGTACTTGTGAGTACCGTGGTATTACTGCAGTACTACCGCGGTACTACTGCGGTACTACTGCAGTACTTTTGCAGTCCTCGTAGTACTAACACACAATCCGCGGTACTCGTGGTAATACCGCAGTAATACTGCAGTACTACTACGGTACTACTGCAGCCTTCTGCAGTCCTCGTAGTACTAACACACAATCTGCGGTACTCGTGGTTATACCGCAGTAATACTGCAGTACTACTACAGTACTACTGCAGTACCCGCAGTACTTATGATAATACTGCGGTTCTACTGCAGTAATACCACGGTACTTCTGCAGTACTCGCAGTGATCCCTTGAACTTGCAGTACTCATGGTAATATTGCGGTACTACTGCAGTATTATACCGCAGCTTATCGGTCCAATAATTTTTTCTCAAGATTTGTGCACATTTATAGTTTTGTGAACCTATTCTACAGCAGGCTGGTAGAAATTCAAGGAACTACACCAACATCATTATTATTTTGTTTAGATTTAATATTGTTTAATAATGACCTTGAAACAGGAATGCAACATTTCTGAAATGTGTCAGAAAAATCAATTATCAATTTTCCATATTATTTTTGTTTCACCATTCATATTGTTTAATAAATAGGGGAGTGCACCCCACCAGTTCCTCTTTTGCATTTCTAAGCTTTGTCTTGCATGATCCGTATTTTTATATTGTATTTCTGTGATAAAAAGCACATTGTATTTCTGTGATAAAAAGCACATTGTATTTCTGTGATAAAAAGAGTGAGCTGCGCCCTCTGTTGGTGTAATCTATTCAGGTCACATGGGGAATTTGAAATGTTTGAAGTGACTATGAAATTTGTTCTACCGGATCGGAATGGGCCGTAAATCTAACTACAACTTAGGAAAGAAGAGAAAGAGAGACTATAGGGCATTCAGAACCCCTATTTCTGAAAGCCAAAGGCAAAGCCTACTACCGAAAAGGAGCCAGAGAAGACAACAATTCAAAGGAGCTCTTTACTTAACTTCAGATTCTGAGGAATGTTTCAGATCAGTCCCACATACTTGAATTCATGTGTGGTTATGGCGCATGCCAATATACAGCTGAGCTGAGCCTGTGTGATGGAAATCCTAGCTTTCTTGCAAATTATCATCGAGTGCATTAATGGTGAGTGTACAGTTACAAAATATTATGTTTATTTAGTAGTTTAAATTGAAAAATAGGTTGTCCTGTTTCTATTTTTAGAATTTTAGTATTTTAATAAATGTTTAAAATTTAAAAAATAAAGTTTTAATAATTAACATATTATTAAACTATTGTAATTTGTCTTTTACTCTTTGAACTGAACAAAATATTTGGCACTAGTTTACAAGTGTACCCATACTCTGGCGCTGGCCTCCTACGGCTACGCGGCTAGCTACCCGTGACTCGCACTTGGTTAGACTTACTTAGAACTTAGCTCACTTTCAAGTTTCATGGCCTCTTTGTCTTTGTCCTTTGACACTGACAGTCATTATTATTGTCATTTTCACTGTCGGCAAGCGCTAGATGCTATGATTGCCGCCGCTGGCGCGGGGCAAGAACTCCGCCGATCACGAGTACTCGTGATTTACGGAAAATCAGTTCACTGCCACTCAAAAACTTATTTTTGCTTTTTGCGCGAATTGTGTAGCCCTATCAGTATCAATTATCAATATATTTAGGGCTACTCTGGTACATTAACTCACCGATCTCGAGTGTCCCTCTACATGTAAGTCTGTAATTTCCAACAATTTTCATCACTCTTCCTCGGTCTTTCGCGTACATTCTTTCAAACTGCCGTACGTTATAATGTGCATATCCGTTCAGTACAGTGGACATGCAGTACAGTGCGTGCACGCTATACCAAACTGATGCACATTATGCAGTTGAAAAAAGGTACAGCGAAAGACGGAAGAGTGATGAAAATCGTTGGAAATTACCCCAAATCGCCGTAATTACAGAATTACATGTAGCATTGTGTAGAGGGACACACGAGATCGGTGAGTTAATGTACCAGAGTAGCTCTAAATATATTGATAGCCTAGGGCTACAAAATTCGCGCAAAAAGCGAAAATACATTGGTTTTCGAGTTGCAGTGAACTGATTTTCCGTAAGTCACACGAGTACTCGTGACCGGCAGTGTACTTGCCCCGCGTCGCCGACGGCGGCAATCTTAGCGTCTAACGCTAGAATGCCGACGTTGAAAATGACAATAATAATGTCAAAGAGGCCGGAAAGCGCTAGATTTGTTGATCTAGCAGTAGCACTTGGTAAGTACCCTACATATCGCGTATACGATGCATGCGGCGCGCGCCACACAAAGGAGCAGAGCTATGCTGCCCTGTATGGGAACAACATGGGCTGGTACAGAAAAAGTTGGTCAAATTTGTATGCAATATTCTGAACGTAAATTCAGCAAAATCAATCATAAACTGGCCCTATTATTTGAACTTACCAAAATGTCGAAAATATGGACCATTTACAATACTTTGTAGATGTGGCCACAGTGGCGCGCGCGTGAAGTTAGCGATATGTACATGTACTTGTAAGTTGTATTGTGCAGCAGTTAGCTGTGAAACATGCAAAAAAGTAAATATCTCCATTTCTATGAAAAATACCCCCATTTTTTACGTGACCGTAGCCCTACGTGATTTGGCTATTTTTACGTGAATCCAACTTGCGCATGCCCATCTCTGAAATTTCCGACTTATACATTTTAGCGTGCATGAGGTGTGACTGTTTCATGCACAAAGCATTGTCCGATGGTCGGAATCGAACCACGATCTTTACGCCGTCTGAGATTATGAGTGACACGCTACCGACTGCGTTAACTCGACTCGCTTGGTTTGTGAATAGAAAGTCAGGAGTAAAGGACTTTGTCTTTGTTTAGGTGGATACATAATTTAATTTTTGGTTGCTACTTGCTAGTTTCTGCCTATAGCCTCAGATTTAGTGGCTAAGTCTATTGAAGTCGGAAATTTCAGAGATCCGCAGGCGCACGTTGGAATCGCGTAAAAATAGCCAAATCATGTAGGATTACGGTCACGTAAAAATAGCCACAACGAAATAAAAATTGACACAAAACAGGTAAACAAGAAAATAACTTTGAAATCATGACCATTATTTGAATAATTGTTCAAGATTTAGTTGATTTTTTGGAACGTTAGTTCGCCAAACGCGAGTCACGGGTAGCTAGCAGCGTAGGGTGCCGGCGCCAGAGTATAGGTACACTTGTGAACTAGCGCCAAATATTTTACCTGTATAAATTAAAGTCATATTAATGACTTTTCGTACAAAATTTGGAAATAAATAATTTGAAATTAACTTTGGTAAAAGAATTAGTATTCTTAAGTCATTTCTAGCCAAATCTTTCAATTTCATCCATAACAGGCATATTTTCTGTGGCAGCGGAGCAACGAGAGGGCCTTTTTTGATGTCCTTCGCATTTAATGTAGTGGCTGTCAGTGGGAGATTACCTAGCGAACATCAAACAGCGTCAGGTTCTACCCTCTTCAGAAGTTGGATTTTCGAGGCAAGGAGCTGCAGACATCTTGTAGTTCTTGAGGCAGTGTCACTAGTTACCAACAGGGCCTACCAGCAACATGTTGAGCATGTTTAGCAGCACTCAAAGAAGGTATGAAATGTTGTTAATTCATAATTACATGAGTGATTTGTCATCACAGAAGATACTGCCTGATACAAGCCAACATTCAAAAGTTGTGAGATTATTGTCTTTAAAATGTGAAAAAAAAACTATTTAAGAGCTAGCTAGATTAGATCTTGAAAATACAAGCTCTGTTTAATATGTCAAGCAACTGCAGACCATCTATGTGCCAAACTGTATTTTGGTTAAACTTGACAGATTTGGAAATGGGCTTTAATTTTTGAAATGTGTTGTAATCGATAGTATCAGAATTTCAGATACTTCAACTGTTCATAGTATGTCAAATCTGATATATCGCGAGAACTAAAATCTGACATCTATTTTCACTAGGTATTCCTTTTCTATTAAAATATCACATAATTATTATAATAATTGTATAATTTAAGTCTCAAATATCGCAAGTTTGGACAATATTATAAATTTAATTGATCACTTTTGCACTGTCAAAGTGATTCAATCAGATGTGTGATATCACAGGGTGATGTTTTTTTTTTACTTGGTAAAAGGAAAAAAATAATTCATGATCAAGTGCATAGAATTAGAACAGAAAAGGAATGAGCCTGAGAGATAGACTAACATTGCCTTGTGAAGAGATGTTCTGTGCCCCGTTGCAGAAAGAGATACAATCGATTGTAAGTTGCAATTAATTGTAAGTCGTATCACGTGTTCTACATGCGCAAATCTGATGGGTTGGAACGTGCAAATTTTCTGACTTACAATCAATTGTAAATTACAATCACTTGTAACTTACAATCAATTGTCTCTCTTTCTGCAACAGGGCCATGGTCTTGTGGTCAGAGCCGATCCACTCTTCACACTTATCGGCCCACGTTCGAACTTTGGCCGTATCTATCAGATGGGGACGATAAAGGGAGTTCTGCAGACGTAAATGATCATAAGTGATTGAATGCCTCTGTAAAAACCAAAGAACCCAAGCCGCCACACTAACTTTTTTCTGTACTGGCATGTTTGGGCAAGTAAAATATTAATATGGAAATTTTATTTGCACCAATATAAAATTTACTTGCCCGCGTACTTCTATATGAGATGTACACGTTTAAATAACATTGTTCTCTTGTAGTTGAACATTATTTAGTTGCCTGATCGGGCAAGCAAACTAGACGATTTATGAAACCATTGGTTTTAGTTGCATCCTTTGGAATCCTTTGTCACAATTGTAAACTTCAACATATTATTCTTGTGGTTCATGGAATGTTTTACTTAACTTTCAGGTGCCTGCAACAGAAGGATATCCTTAGTACATTCATCAAAATATATTCTTGTGTATTTTTGTATGTAAATATTGTCTTTTTTCTCTTTGGTTCATTCCAGGCTACTGAGGAGCATGGAGGAGGCAGCTAAAGAAGTGCCAGGCGTGGCTATAGAGGAGGACCCAATGATCGATAAAGACACCGATCGACAAGGAATGATGAGGCAAACTGAGAAAGGGAAGGGGCTCCATGGACCTGGGTTACAAAATTAAACTAGGTTTTTAAATTCTTTTTATAGATATTTTGGCCTATAAATTCTCATCAGTGACACTACTTTAGTCCGGCTAAAAAGAAAGAAAATACTAGTAACTAGTAACCTGTTAAATTTCACTAGTCCATTGATGGTCGTCATTTGCCACTGGAGACATTCTTTGTTAATTTTTATCATCCAATCAATCCCTCTATTTCTGCTTAAACATCAGGACAAAGGGCCGATATTCCAGTTATATTATAACCGATAATGTGTCATGCCATGTCCTTGATGATCCAGAAACGATTATTACACGTTTTAATGATTATTGTTCAAAGTTACCTGCAGTTGTTAATGAATTAATCTCATCCGTTTACCCTTCAAAAAATGTTTACAAAATGTATTCACTTCCATAAAAATACAGCATTCTAGCTGTCATAATATGTGAAGCTAAAACTTCTTTTTTAAAGATATAATTAGATTGTACACACCTAAATTTAATGGATTATAAACAAATAGTTTTACACGTGAAATGTATTTACCTTCAAAATAATCTTTGTTACGATCTGAATACTTGATTATTTAAGTTCTCCTTATTCTAAAATATATTTTGCAACTTCGGTTTGATTTCCTAGTATAATTAATGTTTTCGTTGCAATTCGGGACAGTTGTTTCATAACTATACAGTAAATCATGTAAAGCATAATAAATTTTGTTTTTATTACGCAAGAAAACAGTTTGATTTCCTAGTATAATTAATTTTTTTGTTGCAACTCGGGTACAGATGTTTTTTAACTACATGTATACAGTTGTTTTGATCATGTTAAGCATTATATATATATTTTTGCAACTCAGACTTTTTATATCAATCTCTTAACTTGCCTTTACCAAACATTCAGTCATTGTTTGTGAAGCTATAGTCATAGTAGTTCAAAAGTAATAGAGTAGAGATGTTAAATACCTAAATACACTATACAATATACATGTACCTACTAATACACATCTACCTCAAAAATAAACTTTGTTATAATATAAATACTTTTGTAATTTTCTTATTATTGTAAAAAGCTGAATGAATTTGTGATTGTTCTTGTATTCTGTGAAAAGGATGCATGCAGATTAATACCGCAGTACTACTACAGTACAAGTACCGCAGTAGTACTGCAGTACAAGTACCGCAGTAGTACTGCAGTACAAGTACCGCAGTAGTACTGCATACAGTACTGCAGTACAAGTACCGCAGTAGTACTGCAGTACAATTACAGCAGTAGTACCACAGTACAAGTACAGCAGTACAAGTACCGCAGTAGTACTGCAGTACAAGTACCGCAGTAGTACTGCATACAGTACTGCAGTACAAGTACCGCAGTAGTACTGCAGTACAAGTACCGCAGTACAAGTACCGCAGTACAAGTACCACAATATTACCGCAGTAGTACTGCAGTACAATTACCGCAGTAATACCGCAGTACAATTACCGCAATATTACTGCAGTAGTACCGCTGTACTACTGCAGTACAATTACCGCAGTACTACTGCAGTACAATTACCGCAGTAATACCGCAGTACTACAGCAGTAGTACCGCAGTAGTACCACAGTAGTACCGCAGTACTTGTACCGCAGTACTATCGCAGTACTATCGCAGTATTTTCCGTCCAATTTACCGGAGTAAATGTACTGCGGGTACCGCAGTACAAGTACTGCGGTACTACTGCAGTACTTTTACCGCAGTAGTACCGCAGTACTTTTTTACAAGGGCCGGGCGCAAAAATCGATACTCGATATCCCGAAAAAAAGCAAAAAATCAATTTACGAATTTGCTGTATTTTATAAGATGATTTATTGTTATAAATGCGCTGCATTTTTGTCACTTGAATGAACATGTTTCCCAGCGGCGTGACATGCCTATAGCGAAATCAACAAATTTATAAATTTCGGGTACCCGGGACTCGCCCGAAAAATTATCGCGAGTCCCGAGTAGTAAATATACCCGAAATCGACAGCCTTAATTACTACGGCCTTATGGGGTGCTTTTCATTAGAACTTGAAATCATCTCCATGATTACATGCATATATGATATAGGAACACATTTGAACATTTGACCAAGGCATAAACCAAACAACAAGGTATACATGATAAATGTGAAACTGTTAAAGGGGTAGTTCAGTTTTGGTTTATATAGAGGGCGCTGCATGGAATAATTTATCGGTGAGATAATGAAAAACTGAGTGAGTGTCAAATTTGAAAGAGCATGCCGACAGTGAAAATAACAATAATAATGTCAAAAAGGCCATGAAAGCGATAGATTTGTCGATCTAACAATTTTAATGACAGAATAAACTTTATTTGATCAAAATCGGTGAACAGTCTTCAGAAATGGCTGAAATATCAATAAATATATCCGATCGGAATAAATCTGCATGACCATGGCATGGGGCCGCGCCCATGCATATTTATTTGATTTTTTTTTTTAATGTAAAAAATGCTTAGACTTTTTCAAAAATGTTCAATAGAGGTTTTTAAATAGTTGTTGATCATGATCTCTCTATTTAATCATTATTTCAACAAAACGTCACATGCAGGTTTTGGTTACTAAACTAGTCAAAGACCAAGTTCAGCCTTACCAAAACTGTAACTATTCTTTAAGAATTTAACTCAGTGATTTTTAGTTTCTCCTTGATTAGATCGCCAAATCTATCGCTTTCATGGCCTCGACATTATATATTGTCATTTTCACTGTCGGCATATATATGCCGAGCTAGAATGCCGACAGTGAAAATGACAATAATGTCAAAGAGGCCATGAAAGCGATAGATTTGTCGATCTACTCCTTGACGTTGTGTAGGCCACTCACTAGGGCCCTAGGGCTAGGCCGCCTACATTTATTTATATTCAGACATGTCAGACATGTCAGAACTGACAGAAGTAATTTAAACTTGTAAATGATAGTGATACTAATAATTATCACTTCGTACTCACAAAATGTTTACATCATGTAGTGACAGTCCTAGATAGATGTATTCCGCCCGTATATATCCGTCTGAATCAAAATGGGTGGGATCTTGATCTTCACTGGCAAGCTCATTAATCAAGCGAAATAAAGGAACGTAACGGGGAATCGTACAAAAAATACCAAACTCCCTGCGCTGCTTGGCTGTAGTGGAACGGCCGGAGATGAAGATCAAACTACAGTATCTGCAGTGCCAACAGGAAATAGGAGGTTGGTGTATTATACCAAATATACGCCCATGCATGGGCGCGGCTAACTGTGATCAGCGCCGTCCGTAGGACGGCGCTGTGAAGACGAAACGTTAAAAAATTTGTAGGAAATTTGCCGACGGGTGGTTTCAAGAACTTTCCATCTATTATTATTATTTTTTTTTTAGTTCTAGGCCTAGACATTAATTAAACATTCAACCTACCTTGCTTGATATTTAATTTGTTGCAAAAGAATGATAACTTACCTCAAATTGATGATGATGATGATGATGACTGTTATTTCCTTCGTCTTTGTTCGCTGCATGCAATGTCAGGTGACCGAAAACTCGTCGGCAATGCATAGCGCATGCGCGGGATAGGAGGTGATCCGCGCGTAAGTGGCGATCGGTTGACAATAAGCCAGGGACTGACATGTCCCGTGTACAGGATCGATAGGAGTGTATTAGTCCAGTCAATCTAGCAAATATTAGGGGGTAACCTCGGCAAAATTGCAACACGGGATTTTTTTCGGAATTCTGTTCAGGAAACTCCAAAAAACCAAAAAAAAAGTCCTAAGAAATCGAAGCTGCGGAAAGTGGTTTAATTTGCATTATAAAGATAATTAGCAAATTTGCATAATTATGAAATAAGGTCAGGGGTCATTTTCTATCTAGGAATAGTACCCTAGTAATTAAAACAAATATTCTAAGGTATTTTGGGGCAAGGAATCTATTTCCGGTGCTCGTTTGCGAGTGCCATATGGAGAAAACCCTGAAATCCAAGATGGCTGCTTCCTAATTTGCATATTTATGAATATTATTGGTTTTCATTGGCTACAGCCTCTAATAAGCAATAATTATAGTGTTTTTTTCTTTAATCATGTTCTAAATGTATATCAAAGATACTTCAGCTTGGTTGCCGCCTTGGCAACCTCTTGCAATGCATATAATTAGCATAATTTTATTATTTACCTAATTTGCATATTCCCCCAAATTGAGTATATTGGGAACCCGGAAAATAAAAATGACGTGAAATACCACTTTTCCAAGGTTTTTTGGGGCAGGAAATCCATTTATGATACTTAATTCGACGTATCACCTTGGCAACCCACATAAATCCAAGATGGCCGTCTTTGGCATTTTAAAGGAGATAATGCTATTTGCCACTTTAACGGCATTTTTTTTAGAGCATAATTTATTCACTGTTAGCACATTGCAATTTAAGTATTCCGATTGCTAATTCGAATAATTGAGAGTCCAAAAATTATAATATTGTTCTAATATAACCAAAAGAATGAAGCTGTGTATCATTACATGTGAAATGTGGGGAGCAGCCATCTTGGATTTAAGAAGGTTGCCATGGTGCTATATGGAAAATAAGTATAAAAATGGACTTGTTGCCCCCCAAAACCATGGAAAAGTGGTATAACTTGTAATTTTTACTTTCCGGGCTCCCAATATACTCAATTTGGGGGAATATGCAAATTAGGTATATAACCCAATTATGCAAATTATATGCATTGATAGAGGTTTCCAAGGTGGCAACTAATCTGAAATAGCTTCACTACATATTTAGAACATGAAAGAAAAATAATAATCCGGAATGATTGCTCATTAGAGGCTGTAACCACTTAAAACCAATAATATTCATAAATATGCAAATTAGGGGCAGCCATCTTAGCTTTTAGGGCGTTGCCTATACGACACATGCAAATGAGCACCGTTAATGGATGCCTTACCCTAAAATTACCCTAGTATAATCGTTTTTATCAATATTGTGCTATTCCTAGATAGAAAATGACCCCTCACCGCATTTCAGAAATATGCAAATTAGCTTAGTATTTATAATGGAAATTAAACCACTTTCCGTAGCTTCGATTTCTTAGGACTGACCTGAAAAATATAGGTGTTATCGTTTGTATTCACTCAACAAGTCCGTTTTTGGATAAAAATGTGCAATATTTTACTATTTTTGTGGACATTAATTTACATATTATGCAAATTATATGCAAATTATGTTGAACTGATATACGTGTCACCGTGTGTTATGGTATATTGGCTTTTGATACTAGATGTGCACACTATTCTGGCTATGATAGTGCATCTAGATTTTAAGCAATACATAACTTGATATTGATCCAATCAAACTATAGCTCATTTGCATATTATGCAAAGTACTTTCATGCTAACGTTTCGATTGAGTGCCACCCTAACCTGTTTCATATCTGAACTTAAAAATATAAAGGCTTTATCATTTGCATCCACTCGATCAAACCTAACCCTAGGTCTATTTTGTTCAACAATATGGAATATTTTATTTTTTTGGGAACCTAATTTGCATATTATGCAAATTATGTAGTCATTACAAGTACGGGTATGCGTTTATCGTGTACCTTATAATACTAATATTGGGTTGCCATACTTTTCTGGCGTCAATATAGTATATCAATATTTTTTAACAATTAATTTAATATTTTTACCTTTAAACAATACCTAATTTGCATATTATGCAAATTAAACCATTTTCCGCAACTTCGATTCCTTGGGACTTTTTTTGGGTTGTTAAGGGGAGTTTCCTGAACAGAATTCCGAAAAAAAATCCCGTGTTGCAATTTTGCCGAGGTCAAGGCCATATATTGACTGGACTATTATAAGTTATAGAAATGAAGATCAATTCCTTACTCATGTCTCGACCCTAATGCTCAGTATTTGTAGGTAGTCCACCTTTGGGTTCCCCTTTCTCTTCATTGAAGAATAACAGTAGCTCTATCCTCACTGATCTTTGTGGAAAGATTCCTTTATTTTTGCATCTTAGAACCTCAAGGGTTGACTGAGAATCTTTCTCAGGGGGGTATTTTACAAAGCTTCTAAGTTAAAATTAAATTCTACGTTAGACTTACAATAATGGAAATTTTAAACTTGAGCTTAAAGCTATGTATTACAATACATACCTTTCTTACCAAAGTGAGAACTTTCACTTGGCTAAAGTGTTCGGGGCACGGTCCCCCAATCTCCTTGTTCCGCCGTTAAATAAATGACCTTTAGCTTACATTTACCAAGTTGGCGTGCCATTATCCATGTTTCGGGTTTAGTTCGGTTCTTATCTATAATACGTGTATATAGTTTATATAAGTATGTCATTAATCACATTTATAAATTGATCCATTCTATTTCCTTCTAGAGTCCAGTTCGGCACAATTGTAGCCATAGTGAGTGGTTACTTTAAAAGGTAGATGAATTTTCGGCTACCATTTTAAATAAAAATGTAATGTATACCGAGCCTCTTATAAATTATAGAAATGAAGATCAATTTCTTACTCATGTTTCGACCCCCATGCTCAGTCTTTGTAGGTAGTCCACCTTTGGGTTCCTTTCTCTTTCCATTGAAGAATAACAGTAGCTCTATCCACACTGATCTTTGTGGAAAGATTCCTTTCTTTCTGCATCTCAGTTAGAATCAATAATAAGGGTCGACTAAGAATCTCTCTCAGTGGGGTATTTCACAAAGCTTCTAAGTTAAAATTAAATTCTAAGTTTGACTTACAATAATGGATAGCCATTATTTGATTTGTGACCTTTGTACATTCATATATTTGATATACAACATCAAAGTGTGTTTAAAGATATATGTGAGTATTTGTCTAGGTCCACTTTAGTGACTAAAACTATGATATTATCACAATAACCTGGTAATAAATGACTATTCACGCTCCAATGAAGATATAAATCCGAAATAATACGTTTATAGAGTGAATTTTAAAGGGACTTAGTAACATTGTCCAAATACTCAAAATCCAATTGAAATTCTAGCGGTTCACTCATACCTTGTTGTATTCTCATTAACAAAAAAAGCATGGGACAGGTTTCGGTTTTTTAAATTTCCCTTTCGTTAAAAAGATATTTACGATTGAAGTGTTCAGATGTCAAATTATCCAATGGATCGTCAGAACCGTGTACAAAGTGAGTGCAATGAGTTAATGAATGTCACTTTGCATTTTTGCTCATTACTCGGCCATATAAAGTCCATTTAATTTGAAATTTTCACACAACACCCAGTGGACATATCAGATAACAATAAACATTGTATCAACCACTCATCGCTTTTTGCCCATGACCACAAAGTTACTAGATCCCTTTAATGCAAACTACGTGTTCGACTGCAAACGATTCACAACTATGAGAGTATTATAAAGGGAATAATTCAAATTTCACATGTTTTATTAAATTAACTTGCAAATGGAATCAAAACCAACCAGAACTCTCGCAATGTGTCACTTCGGGAAGTACCAATACTCAAGTATATCTTTAAATGGATAACTTTTTAATTTTTTTATTGTCAATGAAATTTAATACTTCTCATTGACGTATAAATTCAGTACAATTCTCAAATTATGTTAAAAGTTTCCGTTTAATAGTTTTCATTCCGAGACTACAAATTGCTTTCGATAATTTTGAGTTTAACTTAAAATCTGTGTGAAACACTCATGGGTCGTCTCCATTAAATAACTAAGGTCGGTTCAAATTGTTTTAACCCTTTGTCAGTTTTTTGCAGTGGCAAAATAGTAAGTGCTCTCTATGAAATCACTTTAAAATTGAGCTTAAAGCTACGTATTATAATACATACCTTTCTTATCAAAGTGAGAACTTTCACTTGGCTAAAGTGTTCGGGGCACGGTCCCCCAATCTCCTTGTTACGCCGTTATATGAATGACCTTTAGCTTACATTTAACAAGTTGGCGTGCCATTATCCATGTTTCGGGTTTAGTTCGGTTCTGAGTTATAATACGTGTATATAGTTTCGAATTCTATAAGTATGTCATTAATTATATTTATAAATTGATCCATTCTATTTCCTTCTCCTGTCCAGTTCGGCACAATTGTAGCCATAGTGAGTGGTTACTTTAAAAAAGGTAAATTATTTTTTGGCTACTATTTTAAATAAAAAATGTAAGGTTTACCGAACCTCTTATAGTCCAGTCAATCTAGCAAATATTAGGGGGTAACCTCGGCAAAATTGCAACACGGGATTTTTTTTTCGGAATTCTGTTCAGGAAACTCCCCTTAACAACCAAAAAAAAAGTCCTAAGAAATCGAAGCTGCGGAAAGTGGTTTAATTTGCATTATAAAGAAAATTAGCAAATTTGCATAATTATGAAATAAGGTCAGGGGTCATTTTCTATCTAGGAATAGTACGCTAGTAATTAAAAGCTGAAGTATCTTTGATATACATTTAGAACATGATTAAAGAAAAAAACACTATAATTATTGCTTATTAGAGGCTGTAGCCAATGAAAACCAATAATATTCATAAATATGCAAATTAGGAAGCAGCCATCTTGGATTTCAGGGTTTTCTCCATATGGCACTCGCAAACGAGCACCGGAAATAGATTCCTTGCCCCAAAATACCTTAGAATATTGGTTTTAATTACTAGCGTACTATTCCTAGATAGAAAATGACCCCTGACCTTATTTCATAATTATGCAAATTTGCTAATTTTCTTTATAATGCATATTAAACCACTTTCCGCAGCTTCGATTTCTTAGGACTTTTTTTTGGTTGTTAAGGGGAGTTTCCTGAACAGAATTCCGAAAAAAAATCCCGTGTTGCAATTTTGCCGAGGTTACCCCCTAATATTTGCTAGATTGACTGGACTATAAGAGGTTCGGTAAACCTTACATTTTTTATTTAAAATAGTAGCCAAAAAATAATTTACCTTTTTTAAAGTAACCACTCACTATGGCTACAATTGTGCCGAACTGGACAGGAGAAGGAAATAGAATGGATCAATTTATAAATATAATTAATGACATACTTATAGAATTCGAAACTATATACACGTATTATAAATCAGAACCGAACTAAACCCGAAACATGGGTAATGGCACGCCAACTTGTTAAATGTAAGCTAAAGGTCATTCATATAACGGCGTAACAAGGAGATTGGGGGACCGTGCCCCGAACACTTTAGCCAAGTGAAAGTTCTCACTTTGATAAGAAAGGTATGTATTATAATACGTAGCTTTAAGCTCAATTTTAAAGTGATTTCATAGAGAGCACTTACTATTTTGCCACTGCAAAAAACTGACAAAGGGTTAAAACAATTTGAACCGACCTTAGTTATTTAATGGAGACGACCCATGAGTGTTTCACACAGATTTTAAGTTAAACTCAAAATTATCGAAAGCAATTTGTAGTCTCGGAATGAAAACTATTAAACGGAAACTTTTAACATAATTTGAGAATTGTACTGAATTTATACGTCAATGAGAAGTATTAAATTTCATTGACAATAAAAAAATAAAAAAAGTTATCCATTTAAAGATATACTTGAGTATTGGTACTTCCCGAAGTGACACATTGCGAGAGTTCTGGTTGGTTTTGATTCCATTTGCAAGTTAATTTAATAAAACATGTGAAATTTGAATTATTCCCTTTATAATACTCTCATAGTTGTGAATCGTTTGCAGTCAATGCATATAATTAGCATAATTTTATTATTTACCTAATTTGCATATTCCCCCAAATTGAGTATATTATTGGGAACCCCGGAAAATAAAAATGACGTGAAATACCACTTTTCCAAGGTTTTTGGGGGCAGGAAATCCATTTATGATACTTAATTCGACGTATCACCTTGGCAACCCACATAAATCCAAGATGGCCGTCTTTGGCATTTTAAAGGAGATAATGATATTTGCCACTTTAACGGCATTTTTTTTAGAGCATAATTTATTCACTGTTAGCACATTGCAATTTAAGTATTCCTATTGCTAATTCGAATAATTGAGAGTCCAAAAATTATAATATTGTTCTAATATAACCAAAATAATGAAGCTGTGTATCATTACATGTGAAATGTGGGGAGCAGCCATCTTGGATTTAAGAAGGTTGCCATGGTGCTATATGGAAAATAAGTATAAAAATGGACTTGTTGCCCCCCAAAACCTTGGAAAAGTGGTATAACTTGTAATTTTTACTTTCCGGGCTCCCAATATACTCAATTTGGGGGAATATGCAAATTAGGTATATAACCCAATTATGCAAATTATATGCATTGATAGAGGTTTCCAAGGTGGCAACTAATCTGAAATAGCTTCACTACATATTTAGAACATGAATGAAAAATAATAATCCGGAATGATTGCTCATTCGAGGTTGTAACCACTTAAAACCAATAATATTCATAAATATGCGAATTAGGGGCAGCCATCTTAGCTTTTAGGGCGTTGCTTATACGACACATGCAAATGAGCACCGTTAATGGATGCCTTGCCCTAAAATTACCCTAGTATAATCGTTTTTATCAATATTGTGCTATTCCTAGATAGAAAATGACCCCTCACCGCTTGGGACTGACCTGAAAAATATAGGTGTTATCGTTTGTATTCACTCAACAAGTCCGTTTTTTGATAAAAATGTGCAATATTTTACTATTTTTGTGGACATTAATTTACATATTATGCAAATTATATGCAAATTATGTTGAACTGATATACGTGTCACCGTGTGTTATGGTATATTGGCTTTTGATACTAGATGTGCACACTATTCTGGCTATGATAGTGCATCTAGATTTTAAGCAATACATAACTTGATATTGATCCAATCAAACTATAGCTCATTTGCATATTATGCAAAGTACTTTCATGCCAACGTTTCGATTGAGTGCCACCCTAACCTGTTTCATATCTGAACTTTAAAATATAAAGGCTTTATCATTTGCATCCACTCGATCAAACCTAACCCTAGGTCTATTTTGTTCAACAATATGGAATATTTCATTTTTTGGCGAACCTAATTTGCATATTATGCAAATTATGTAGTCATTACAAGTACGGGTATGCGTTTAGCGTGTACCTTATAATACTAATATTGGGTTGCCATACTTTTCTGGCGTCAATATAGTATATCAATATTTTTTAACAATTAATTTAATATTTTTACCTTTAAACAATACCTAATTTGCATATTATGCAAATTAAACCACTTTCCGCAACTTCGATTCCTTGGGACTTTTTTGGGGTTGTTAAGGGGAGTTTCCTGAACAGAATTCCGAAAAAAAAATCCCGTGTTGCAATTTTGCCGAGGTCAAGGCCATATATTGACTGGACTATATCGCGCACGCAGAAATATATAGATCAATCGCTGTACAGAACGCGCGCACATCCAGGCTCGTACGCCAAAGTTTGACCTGCGACCTCGCGCATTGCCGACAAGTTTTCGATCACCTGATATTGCATGCAGCGAACAAATTCGGATACCATTTTCGTCACTTCTGTAATCTTGCCAGTTTTATAGTAAATTTCAGGATAAATCAAACGAATGGAGCATCAGACGTTTTACCAGTTGGAGCATTGATGTCCGTGCATAACATAATTCGTAAGTATGAACCGAGATATGTTATTTAAAGTATGATATTTTATGGTTTTGTACAAGTGTGTTTGCCGTTAAAGCCTATAAAGTGTTTCCATCACGGTATGCACAGCTCAGAATGCCAGGCGCCGTCCTACGGACGGCGCCTGGTTAGGTTAGGGCGCGGCATGGTATTTTTGCATTACCAATCGCCCGGCCGGGGATTCCCCCCTTTTCGATCGAGCGCCGATCCGAACATCCGGGAACTTTCGTCGTGATTTTCGACCCCCTGCGCTGCATGCAGCCGCTGGAGACAAAGACGCAGTAACATTGTCTCAGTCCTACAAATCCACTACTCTGTGGGCTCTTTTTAGCATTTCGGGGGCTAAATTAAACGGAGGCTACAAAGCCCCCATGCATTTTTTTTTTACTGGCAGGGACTTAGTAACATCATAGACATACTAGCATGGACAATCATCGGCTTTTATAGAATGGGTTGATAAATCCCTGCAATCTGATTGGTTGAGAGCAAAATTTGTGCAGACAATTAATTGTACTGGATGCATGAAAAGTCATGCGTCCGGTAAAAAAATCATGCGTCCGGTAAAAATTTCATGCGTCCGGTAAAAATGTCATGCGTCCGGTAAAAATTTCATGCGTCCGGTAAAAAAACCATGCGTCCGGTAAAAAATTTCATGCGTCCGGTAAACTTATTTCATGCATCCGGTAATTTTTCTAATTTTTAATTTTGTGACTTTTTGGGGGGCGTAACAATGCCCATTCTATAAAACAGATGATGCGCAAGTTTATTTCGTGGGTCGGTGGAATTGTTTGCACGCGGTAACTATGGAAACTAGTCTAAACCCACTCGGCTTCGCCTCGTGGGTTTAACAGTTCCATAGTTACCTTGTGCAAACAATTCCTACCGACCCACTCATACCTGCGCATCATTTGTATATTAACGTATTCATTCACCTGTTGAATACAAAGATAATCACCATGGCACCAATGCATTGATCTTATCATCGTCACCGCCGTAAAGAGTGATGACAGTCAAGTTTTAAAAACAATTTTGATATAAAAAGACAGATTGCGATTTCTTATCTAAGCAGCCCGACAATGGGAAATCTCCCTTTCTACTCTCAATGTGGGTTGACCCTGCAGGGTTTTACTGCACATAAAGAAATATAACGATTACTTAACAAGTACTTGAGGGAGTCCCTTAGATGGACGTCCAATGGGCCATGATGACATCTCTTCAGCATAAAGCGCTTTCTTCTCCCTCAGGTACTGCTTCATGATCTCATTGTAAGGGTGGTTGAGGGTTGTGTGGTGGCCCTCATCAAAGACCAGCATAGATGCATCAGACATCTTGAACTGCTTCTGGGCAATTGCATTTACAAGGACCTGTGCTGTGATCATCAAGATTCTAATGTTGGCTTTGGAGAAGACATCGCTGAATATCTCGCTTTCTCCGAGGGAAGCGACTTGCCCTGGTTGGAAGAGGTCATTGAAGGCATCTCTCTGCTGCTTCTTCAGATGTCGGGTAGGGACAATAAAGATACCTTTGAAGGACTTTTGGGGTCCCATTTCCTTCATTTTTTCGTAACAGATGTGTGCAGCAGTTATGGTTTTTCCAGACCCAGTTGGAGCACAGATGATATAGTTCCTCCCCGTCACACCATCTTCTGCAAGCTCCTTTTGGTATTCTCTCAAATCCACTGACTTCTTGGCATCAACCTTCGGGTTAAAATCAAGAGTTGGGTATACATCTTTTTTCTGGGTGCTGGTCGATGGAATTGCCCCGTCATCATTATCTAAATGTGCTTTCTCTCTCTCTGTAGATGACGAGTCTTCAAGATCTGCACCGATAACAACACCGATAACAACACAACCAACATAACAGATTGACATGATCTATTCCACAAATCTTTGAGTAGTTGTCTGATGGCCCACACTCTTTCACTGTGTCTTGTTGTCCAGGAGAGACGTCTTCCACTTGAGACAAACTCATGTCTTCCAGTTTGTCTGTGAGCTTGTCTTGTGGGCTGTAGCTAGCAGCTGTTTGGGACGGTAAACAGTGTGGAGGGCTTTGCAGCTCACAATCAATGCCTTTAGATCGTTGCAAATCCTGTGGATGACCTCCTGGATGACCTTGTGGATAACCTTGTGGATTACTCTGAGGATGACTAGGTGAATGACCTTCATATTGGGGAGGCATGTGCTGCTGTCTAACAGGTGATCTGTTTGATGGGAGAGTGCTGGTAGGAGAAGGTGATTCTGTGCATAACATGAAAAATGAAACACAAAGAACTTGCAAATTAGTTTTTTTTTATTGCAGATCTATGGGAAAGAGGACAAAAATGTAAAAAATAATTGGTATTTCCATTCTTCATTTTTCATTCTTGAGTGTCTCCTTATAGGAGAAACTGAAACCACAAACGAGATACATACACCTTCACATTTTTAAGGGACTACAGTATGAATATATTTAGACATTCTTACATTTGTACAATCATTTCTGGTCAGTTTTTAAAGTAATTCACCAAATTGTATGATTGTATGACTGCAGGGCTATATTCTTAATCATGTGCATGACCCACCCCCCCCCCCCCCAAAAAAAAAAAACAACAACAAAAAATAAACAAACAAACAAACAAAGTGGGGGAAACAATGTAACATTTTCTTTAAAGGGGAAGGAAATGCTGGAATGAATTCACTTGCTGTTACTGATAGGTGCATAATTCCTGTCACTTCTGGTCATATGTATCATATTGGGTATCACTAATAATGGAAATAATCAATGTTTTGAAACCGCTATCGACTGTTTTGACTGAGCACTGGAGGCTGCCATGTTTTCCAACTGTACCATAATGAAACATCATCTAAGCCCATCTGAGCGTGCACTAACAAAAAGGGGCTAACGTACGTAACCACTAACACCACATTCAACAATAGCGGTTACATAATCCTCTTTTGTTTAATAGTGCACGCTCAGATGCGCACAAATGACATTTCATATGGTACAGTTGGAAAACATGGCAGCCTCCAGTGCTCCTGAAGTCAAAACAGTTGATAGTGGCTTAACTTGATTATTTCCATTATTAGTGATACCCAATAGGGAATATACAACTAGAAGTGACAGGAATTCTGTAGCAAACAAAAATTCCAGAGTTTCCTTCCCCTTTAAAGGGACTTTCGTTCCTTCATGTTGTATTCGTATTAACAATAAAAGCATGGGGCAGGTTTCGGGTTTTTAAATTTCCTTTCCATTAAAAAGATATTGGTGAATTTCCATCTTGACCCAATCAAGTGAAACTTAGTATCATATTAAGGCTAAGATATTGAATTGTTATAACTTTGAAGAAAACAAAATTGTCTCAAATTAGTAGTAATATTCAATTATATTTGCATAATAAGTAATTCATTGTAAGGTGTGGAACATCTATATTCAAGACTAATTAATCTAACAATATTCAAATGCTTGTAATAATTTTTACCTTAAATTAGTAGCTAATTGACCCGAAGTCATTAGAACTTAGAAGTTAATTGGATTATGATTTTCAGCAGGTTATCTAATTAAAGGGGACCACCAGGCCAAGGACAACATATAATTATATGTTTTGGTACCATTTTGTGATGTCAAATAGATATCCAACATTTTGCAAAGGGTTGTGTAATTCATAAACAATGCAATTAATAACCACCACTTACGGAACCAGTATTATTTTCTGGTTCAGTACTCGCTAAGTATTTGCGAGTGCGCCACGCATACGTTTGGAGACAATAGAATCCCGTACGATTCGTTCGCTGTGGACAAAGGTAGTCTTCGTACATGCAGACCCATGAACGCATGCTTTAGAATTGATGCGTTTTCCAATTATACATTTTTTTCTGGAAACATATTTTTCTGAACTTGTTGATGGAATGGACTACTAAAGATGTTACATGTGGGCAACTCCAGCGTCACGGACATTACAAACAGACAGTATTTTCATGACTTTTCAATGCCACTATTAATTCATACCTCTACCTAATGTCTAACTTTTATTTTGATTACAAAGCAATAGCCTGGTTAAGTATGCAAAAAAAGTTTCCGAACATTTATCCAATTCGTTACTGAGTAATTCTGCAAAATATGCGCCGTCACGGATATTACATTTTTTGGACATGACTTTTTGAATCCAATATACATCTTTGCAAAAGTCTGTGAGTTCTGAGACCTCACAAAGGTGATTTAGGTATCCAAGTTGGATTTTGCGAAACGGGCCAGGTATATGTGATCTAGACAACAAAACGTTGCATCACGGACATTACATTTTCAGCGTCACAGACATTACAGTTTGTCCGGAGGATTTGATTAATTAAAAAATATACTTTAGAGCACTCAAAAGACTGAAATTTTAATCTGAAAAGGTACTTTGATTATCAGTCATCAAATTTGGTGCCAATAAAAATACCAGAAAATTTTGGAAAATATAAGGATTTTCCTGATATTTGCACAGGGTAGTCCCATGTGTGGAGTTTCATGTATGGTTTCCGTTTCTCCTATAAGGATCCACCCGAGAATTAAAAAAATCATGTGAACTGAAAGATATAATCATAGGATTTGAAATACCAGTAGAGCCAATTGTTTTTTTGAGTTCATGTCCACTTTTCCGTGGAATTGCCCATGTATCTTTCATTTATAACAATATTATTTTTGGGTGGTGATACCCTTTAAGATGCGGAGCTTAATATCGATCGCTATTTGGTGGCAAAGAATCTTCAAAATCGAAGTTTGCAAACCCACAAAAAACATGCTTCAAAACTCTCCTAAATGTTCATATTTCCACCAAATATTTTGACTGGAAAGTTTGCCTACCGGTAGAAGAAATATCAGGGATCAATATAAGCTAATAATATTTTTCCCAATGTTAATGCATTTTTAAATCAATTGTGATTTATGAGGTTTAACATTTGCTGAGTTTTGGCTGATTTGACCAGGACGAATCACATAATTATAGGTAACAACATTGTACAGCTATCAAAATAAAAACTATGACTTATCACAAAATATGAACCAATGCACTTAATTTGCATACATTAGATACATTTGTAATTACATGAAATAAGTTGATATTTGGAGAAATAAATGAAATATCCATAGGATTATGTTCACTTCACTTGACACGAATGCAAATTTTGCGATGATTGGTCATTCCAAAGCTGAAGGAGGTCATAACGGAATCCCCCCCCCCCCCCCCCCCCACTCTCTCTAGCTGTAAAATATGGAAGACAAAATAATATCAATATGATCATCTTGTTTTCACTTGACACGCATACACATTTCGTGACGATTGGTCGTTTGACGGCCGAAATCCAAAGGAGGTCATAACAGACCCAACCCCCTCCTCTCTCTAGCTGTATAGAAAGACCTTTTAAACTAGCCCAGTATTGGGGTTGAGCATTGTATGCTGTATTTTTGATAGGTTATATCGTGCTAAGAAGACGTCAGCAATATCTCCACAAACCTGTCAAGACTGTTGAGGATGTCGGTAATCGTGTCTCGGCGATGGTTCCAAGACCGACCTCCCCCAGCACCTCTCTCAGGATCCGGACTTGGTCTTTCTTGGGCGTTTTGTTTTTCCAGTCGAACAGCATGTTTGTCGTCCCATCAGCAGTGACTCTAGCTCCGCCTTTATTTGTCGCTATGTACTGGTCTACTTCTGAATGGCGAAAGACAAGATTCAAACCTAGAGAAAACAAATTTGGGTTGGTGCCCCCGATGTCCGATGCGATTTCCCCCAGAATGATATCAGGGATTTCTGCCATTCTTATTGAGTATATCAAAGGTTATCTGTTAAACAAGGGAAATGAAAAGGGGAAACAGAAGAGAGAAATACACTTTTATTTGATCACTGTAACCATATCTTCAATTAAAGGGATCTAGTAACTTTGTTGGCAAGTGCATAAAGTGATGAGTGATTAATACAATGTGTATTGGAGTGATCTGTTATGTCTGCAAAGTTATGTGTGAATTATTTCACGTTAATTGGATGTTTTTTGGCTGAGATATGAGCAAAAAAGCAAAGTGATATTGACTAATGTCATTGTACTTAATTTGTACACTACATGAAATTATCTCGTAGACAATTTCATATCTGAACCCTTCAATCGTAAATATCTTTTGAACGAAATGGAAATTTGAAAAACCGAAACCTGACATCCCGTGCTTGTATTGTTAATATGATCAATATGATAAGGTATGAGAACCACTAGAGTAGGTATGAAAGTAAGGATTGGATAATATTACTATAAAGGGATCGAGTGTTTATCACAAATTGTGGTTGGCAGACAATGGCGATGGCAGATGGCAGACAATGGCAATATGTATGAGGAGAAGACAGCTGAAAATGTAAATTTGTGTTGGGCGTGGTCTTGTTGGATAATTCATTCTCAATTTCATCGGACTGGTTGCACTTGATCTATTGAAATACAGTCCTTAGCAACTATTCATGAGTTGGCAGACACATTATGGCATTCAATGCCATTGTCTGCCAACCACAATTTGTGATAAACACTCGATCCCTTTATACACACTCATCGAATTACACACAGTGTCTCATTTTAATACAGAATGGCTTTTTTGACCAAATGTTGAAATCTACTGTGAAAAATATTGATGGATTGTGTGAAATTTAGATTGTACAAGACCTCACCCAAATTAAATTGACACTTTTCAGCTATCTTTTGCTTCAATATGTATATAATCTATGTGATACTTTTTGAATTATCAATCAAATGTCATTTATCACACCACCACTATTGTTTGTAGGGTGTTGTGAGAAATGCACTCTGTCTGACGCAATGGGGAAAACCCAGAAATATTAAATATGAAAGGTTCCATCTACATGTATTGTATATATAGCGCCAAAGACACTACAAGGGGAAGACTGGACACTGCGCCGGATTTGTACAGTGATCAATGAAACGCTGCTCCTAGCGTTGAGTTAGTAAACTTCTTGTTGTTTTCGCGCGTAGTCATTGAAAACACAATAGGAAACTGGTAGTGAAGTATCAAATTCCTTCTTATTTTTGCTTTTTTATCTCAAAATGTACACCAAATATTAAAAGGAGTTTGTTTCTAAGTTTGTCTGTTTACAGGTGAAAATTTCCAAGAAATATTTAATAGTAGACATGCAGAATCAACATTCACGTACAAGTTTCTTAATTTGCTTGCTGTTAAAAAAGAACTCGTGTACATCATCAGGATTGTTGCTGTTACCTGTGTCATGGTTTGAAATCAAAATAGTAACTTTTATTTGAATACCTCTTTTCTCTTTATATGAAGAATTGTTGTTAACAAGAGTGTCACATCCGAAACACAAGCATTTTGTTAACTGCGGCGCACAAAATCCAAGTCAAGTTAAAGTCATGCAGGAAATCTGGTTCCTCTTTTCACTTTCTTCTCCAAATTCGCAGATTAAAACATAATGTTTACTTCTCATTTTCTATGCAAAAAACTACAGAAATAAAAAATAAAAAAAAGATTTGAGGATTTGAAAATTTTCATCTTTGTTGACAAATTTGCTCAAAAAGCAGAAATATCAAAAAACAAGTGTGCCTTATGTCTGCATATATTTCAAGTTCATACTTCTAGTAATCTAATCCTGATATCCACATGGACAGGAGTTAATTTCATTAATTTTTTGTCCCTAGTTTGATTTATAACATTTTCACATAAAAGTTCATATTTCATATTTATGTATCCATGGTGAATGAAATGAAATATCAGGATTTAGATTACTAGAAGTATGAACTTTAAATATATGCAGACATAAGGCACACTTGTTTTTTGATATTTCTGCTTTTTGAGCAAATTTGTCAACAAAGATGAAAATTTTCAAATCCTCGAATCTTTTTTAAAAATATTTTCTGTAGTTTTGTGCATAGAAAATGAGAAGTGAACATTATGTTTTAATCTGCGAATTTGGAGAAGAAAGTGAAAAGAGGAACCAGATTTCCTGCATGACTTTAACTTGACTTGAATTTGTTGAGGCATCGCATTTCCGATGTGCCACAGTTAACAAAATGCTTGTGTTTCGGATGTGACACTCTTGTTAACAACAATTCTTCATATAAAGAGAAAAGAGGTATTCAAATAAAAGTTACTATTTTTATTTCAAACCATGACACAGGTAACAGCAACAATCCTGATGATGTACATGAGTTCTTTTTTAACAGCAAGCAAAGAAACTTGTACGTGAATGTTGATTCTGCATGTCTACTATTAAATATTTCTTGGAAATTTTCACCTGTAAACAGACAAACTTAGAAACAAACTCCTTTTAATATTTGGTGTACATTTTGAGATAAAAAAGCAAAAATAAGAAGGAATTTGATACTTCACTACCAGTTCCCTATTCTGTGTTTTCAATGGCTATGCGCGAAAACAACAAGAAGTTTACTTACTCAACGCTAGGGGCGCCCTTCCCCATGTACGAAATTCAGCGTTACACAAAATCCTTGAAGTGTCCAGTCTTCCCCGTGTCTTTGATAGCGCCGGCTATGATGCAGACGTATCATATCGAAGCGCTTTACATTACTATGGCCTTATGGGGTGCTTTTCATTCTTGAAATCATCTCCATGATTACATGCATATAGGAACACATTTGAACATTTGACCAAGGCATAAACCAAACAACAAGGTATACATGATAAATGTGAAACTGTTAAAGGGGTAGTTCAGTTTTGGTATATATATAGAGGGCGCTGCATGGAATAATTTATCGGTGAGATAATGAAAAACTGAGTGAGTGTCAAATTTGAAAGAGCATACAATTTTAATGACAGAATAAACTTTATTTGATCAAAATCGGTGAACAGTCTTCAGAAATGGCTGAAATATCAATAAATATATCCGATCGGAATAAATCTGCATGACCATGGCATGGGGCCGCACCCATGCATATTTATTTGATGATTAAAAATGTAAAAAATGCTTCAAGACTTTTTCAAAAATGTTCAATAGAGGTTTTTAAATAGTTGTTGATCATGATCTCTCTATTTAATCATTATTTCAACAAAACGTCACATGCAGGTTTTGGTTACTAAACTAGTCAAAGACCAGAACTGTAATTATTCTTTAACTCAGTGATTTTTAGTTTAATTCGCAAAGGCTTTCAACATAAATGGGTCACTTTCACCTTTAATAATGAACATCCCAGATAGCAATTTAACGTTTATGTAATGTTACCATATGGTTTACAATATATTATAATAACGTTTACTGGATAACGTTACTGTTTTACGTTATTGTAACGTTGACATTTACGTTAACATAACTAAATATGAACGTTATGCCAATGTTTACTGGATAACGTTACATTATGGTTAGTTTGCTCATTGATTCTACGTTATTGTAACGTTAACATTTACGTTAACATGATAACTAAATATGATCGTTATGCCAACGTTTACTGGAAAACGTTACATTATGGTCAGTTTGCTCATTGTTTTTACATTATTGTAACGTTGACATTTACGTTAACATAACTAAATATGAACGTTAACGTTACATTATGGTTAGTTTGCTCATTGTTTTTAAGTTATTGTAACGTTAACATATGTGAACTTCGATCTCTTCGAGGGTCCACACATTGTACTCACTGTGTGTTAAATAAAACTCTTGACACTTTTTATTGTGAATAATTAAAGGGCAATGAAACCCAAGCAAAATGTTGCTTTCATAGTCTTGAGGAGATTAAGAGGAATAATCTCTGAACGTTAGAGCATAATCGGGCAAGAAACAAGAAAACTACGGCTCTTTGAAGATGTCCATTTATTCCTATGGGGAACTCAAATTGGCAACGCACTCTGATAAGTGTGTGGACAACTCCTCATATGTTTTGTACACAAAAGTTCCCATTTTTACAGTTTTCTTCATAGTCACATGTTTTCATTCCCCCAACTCATGATATGTTATGTATAAAAGCATTCTACAAAACATATGTTGAACTCGAACGAAGGGTAAACATCAATTTTGAGAAAATTGAACAAAATTGAAATTTTGTGTACAAAATGTATGGGGAGTTGTCCTCAACTTTGCCATAGTGCGATGCCAATTTGAGTCACTCAAAGATATCCATGGCTCTTTTCAAAGAGCCATAGTTTTCTTATTTCTTGACCGATTGTGCTCAAATTTTCAGGGACTATTCATTATATTTAGTGTCTTATAGTGCATACAACAATTCGTCTGGATTTCATTGTCCTTTAAAAAAGTATGGCATGGATTCTATCCATATTGGAGAAGACAGCTGAAAATTTAAATTTGTGTTGGGCATGGTCTTGTTGGATAATTCACTCTCAATTTCATCTGACTGGTTGCACTTGATCTATTGAAATACAGTCCTTAGCAACTATTCATGAGTTGGCAGACAAATTATGGCATTCAATGCCATTGTCTGCCAACCACAATTTGTGATAAACACTCGATCCCTTTACACACTCATCGAATTACACACAGTGTCTCATTTTTAATACAGAATGGCTTTTTTGACCAAATGTTGAAATCTACTGTGAAAAATATTGATGGGTTGTGTGAAATTTAGATTGTACAAGACCACACCCAAGATACTTTTCAGCTATCTTTTGCTTCAATATGTATATAATATATGTGATACTTTTTGAATTATCAATCAAATGTCATTTATCACACCACCACTATTGTTTGTAGGGTGTTGTGAGAAATGCACTCTGTCTGACGCAATGGGGAAAACCCAGAAATAATAAATATGAAAGGTTCCATCTACATGTATTGTATATAGCGCCAAAGACACTACAAGGGGAAGACTGGACACTGCGCCGGTTTTGTACAGTGATCAATGAAACGCTGAATTTCGTACATGGGGAAGGGCGCTCCTAGCGTTGAGTAAGTAAACTTCTTGTTGTTTTCGCGCGTAGTCATTGAAAACACAATAGGGAACTGGTAGTGAAGTATCAAATTCCTTCTTATTTTTGCTTTTTCATCTCAAAATGTACACCAAATATTAAAAGGAGTTTGTTTTTAAGTTTGTCTGTTTACAGGTGAAAATTTCCAAGAAATATTTAATAGTAGACATGCAGAATCAACATTCACGTACAAGTTTCTTAATTTGCTTGCTGTTAAAAAAGAACTCGTGTACATCATCAGGATTGTTGCTGTTACCTGTGTCATGGTTTGAAATTAAAATAGTAACTTTTATTTGAATACCTCTTTTCTCTTTATATGAAGAATTGTTGTTAACAAGAGTGTCACATCGAAACACAAGCATGTTGTTAACTGCGGCGCAAAAAATCCAAGTCAAGTTAAAGTCATGCAGGAAATCTGGTTCCTCTTTTCACTTTCTTCTCCAAATTCGCAGATTAAAACATAATGTTCACTTCTCATTTTCTATGCAAAAAACTACAGAAAAAAAGAAAAAAAAAAGATTTGAGGATTCGAAAATTTTCATCTTTGTTGACAAATTTGCTCAAATAGCAGAAATATCAAAAAACAAGTGTGCCTTATGTCTGCATATATTTAAAGTTCATACTTCTAGTAATCTAATCCTGATATCCACATGGACAGGAGTTAATTTCATTAATTTTTTGTCCCTAGTTTGATTTATAACATTTTCACATAAAAGTTCATATTTCATATTTATTTATCCATGGTGAATTCACCGTGAATGAAATGAAATATCAGGATTTAGATTACTAGAAGTATATGCAGACATAAGGCACACTTGTTTTTTGATATTTCTGCTTTTTGAGCAAATTTGTCAACAAAGAATAAGATGAAAATTTTCAAATCCTCGAATCTTTTTTTTCTTTTTTTTTCTGTAGTTTTGTGCATAGAAAATGAGAAGTGAACATTATGTTTTAATCTGCGAATTTGGAGAAGAAAGTGAAAAGAGGAACCAGATTTCCTGCATGACTTTAACTTGACTTGAATTTTTTGAGGCATCGCATTTCCGATGTGCCGCAGTTAACAAAATGCTTGTGTTTCGGATTTGACACTCTTGTTAATGTTAACAATTCTTCATATAAAGAGAAAAGAGGTATTCAAATAAAAGTTACTATTTTGATTTCAAACCATGACACAGGTAACAGCAACAATCCTGATGATGTACATGAGTTCTTTTTTAACAGCAAGCAAAGAAACTTGTACGTGAATGTTGATTCTGCATGTCTACTATTAAATATTTCTTGGAAATTTTCACCTGTAAACAGACAAACTTAGAAACAAACTCCTTTTAATATTTGGTGTACATTTTGAGATAAAAAAGCAAAAATAAGAAGGAATTTGATACTTCACTACCAGTTCCATATTGGGTTTTCAATGGCTACGCGCGAAAACAACAAGAAGTTTACTTACTCAACGCTAGGGGCGCCCTTCCCCATGTACGAAATTCAGCGTTACACAAAATCCGCGAAGTGTCCAGTCTTCCCCTTGTAGTGTCTTTGATAGCGCCGGCTATGATGCAGACGTATCATATCGAAGCGCTTTACATTACTACTAAGGCTGTTGACGAGTCCCGGGTACCCGGGTCCCGCCGAAAAATGTCGAGTCCCGGGCGCAAAAATCGATACTCGATATCCCGAAAAAAAGCAAAAAATCAATTTACGAATTTGCTGTATTTTATAAGATGATTTATTGTTATAAATGCGCTGCATTTTTGTCACTTGAATGAACATGTTTCCCAGCGGCGTGACATGCCTATAGCGAAATCAACAAATTTATAAATTTCGGGTACCCGGGACTCGCCCGAAAAATTATCGCGAGTCCCGAGTAGTAAATATACCCGAAATCGACAGCCTTAATTACTACGGCCTTATGGGGTGCTTTTCATTAGAACTTGAAATCATCTCCATGATTACATGCATATATGATATAGGAACACATTTGAACATTTGACCAAGGCATAAACCAAACAACAAGGTATACATGATAAATGTGAAACTGTTAAAGGGGTAGTTCAGTTTTGGTTTATATAGAGGGCGCTGCATGGAATAATTTATCGGTGAGATAATGAAAAACTGAGTGAGTGTCAAATTTGAAAGAGCATGCCGACAGTGAAAATAACAATAATAATGTCAAAAAGGCCATGAAAGCGATAGATTTGTCGATCTAACAATTTTAATGACAGAATAAACTTTATTTGATCAAAATCGGTGAACAGTCTTCAGAAATGGCTGAAATATCAATAAATATATCCGATCGGAATAAATCTGCATGACCATGGCATGGGGCCGCGCCCATGCATATTTATTTGATTTTTTTTTTTAATGTAAAAAATGCTTAGACTTTTTCAAAAATGTTCAATAGAGGTTTTTAAATAGTTGTTGATCATGATCTCTCTATTTAATCATTATTTCAACAAAACGTCACATGCAGGTTTTGGTTACTAAACTAGTCAAAGACCAAGTTCAGCCTTACCAAAACTGTAACTATTCTTTAAGAATTTAACTCAGTGATTTTTAGTTTCTCCTTGATTAGATCGCCAAATCTATCGCTTTCATGGCCTCGACATTATATATTGTCATTTTCACTGTCGGCATATATGCCGAGCTAGAATGCCGACAGTGAAAATGACAATAATGTCAAAGAGGCCATGAAAGCGATAGATTTGTCGATCTACTCCTTGACGTTGTGTAGGCCACTCACTAGGGCCCTAGGGCTAGGCCGCCTACATTTATTTATATTCAGACATGTCAGACATGTCAGAACTGACAGAAGTAATTTAAACTTGTAAATGATAGTGATACTAATAATTATCACTTCGTACTCACAAAATGTTTACATCATGTAGTGACAGTCCTAGATAGATGTATTCCGCCCGTATATATCCGTCTGAATCAAAATGGGTGGGATCTTGATCTTCACTGGCAAGCTCATTAATCAAGCGAAATAAAGGAACGTAACGGGGAATCGTACAAAAAATACCAAACTCCCTGCGCTGCTTGGCTGTAGTGGAACGGCCGGAGATGAAGATCAAACTACAGTATCTGCAGTGCCAACAGGAAATAGGAGGTTGGTGTATTATACCAAATATACGCCCATGCATGGGCGCGGCTAACTGTGATCAGCGCCGTCCGTAGGACGGCGCTGTGAAGACGAAACGTTAAAAAATTTGTAGGAAATTTGCCGACGGGTGGTTTCAAGAACTTTCCATCTATTATTATTATTTTTTTTTTAGTTCTAGGCCTAGACATTAATTAAACATTCAACCTACCTTGCTTGATATTTAATTTGTTGCAAAAGAATGATAACTTACCTCAAATTGATGATGATGATGATGATGACTGTTATTTCCTTCGTCTTTGTTCGCTGCATGCAATGTCAGGTGACCGAAAACTCGTCGGCAATGCATAGCGCATGCGCGGGATAGGAGGTGATCCGCGCGTAAGTGGCGATCGGTTGACAATAAGCCAGGGACTGACATGTCCCGTGTACAGGATCGATAGGAGTGTATTAGTCCAGTCAATCTAGCAAATATTAGGGGGTAACCTCGGCAAAATTGCAACACGGGATTTTTTTCGGAATTCTGTTCAGGAAACTCCAAAAAACCAAAAAAAAAGTCCTAAGAAATCGAAGCTGCGGAAAGTGGTTTAATTTGCATTATAAAGATAATTAGCAAATTTGCATAATTATGAAATAAGGTCAGGGGTCATTTTCTATCTAGGAATAGTACCCTAGTAATTAAAACAAATATTCTAAGGTATTTTGGGGCAAGGAATCTATTTCCGGTGCTCGTTTGCGAGTGCCATATGGAGAAAACCCTGAAATCCAAGATGGCTGCTTCCTAATTTGCATATTTATGAATATTATTGGTTTTCATTGGCTACAGCCTCTAATAAGCAATAATTATAGTGTTTTTTTCTTTAATCATGTTCTAAATGTATATCAAAGATACTTCAGCTTGGTTGCCGCCTTGGCAACCTCTTGCAATGCATATAATTAGCATAATTTTATTATTTACCTAATTTGCATATTCCCCCAAATTGAGTATATTGGGAACCCGGAAAATAAAAATGACGTGAAATACCACTTTTCCAAGGTTTTTTGGGGCAGGAAATCCATTTATGATACTTAATTCGACGTATCACCTTGGCAACCCACATAAATCCAAGATGGCCGTCTTTGGCATTTTAAAGGAGATAATGCTATTTGCCACTTTAACGGCATTTTTTTTAGAGCATAATTTATTCACTGTTAGCACATTGCAATTTAAGTATTCCGATTGCTAATTCGAATAATTGAGAGTCCAAAAATTATAATATTGTTCTAATATAACCAAAAGAATGAAGCTGTGTATCATTACATGTGAAATGTGGGGAGCAGCCATCTTGGATTTAAGAAGGTTGCCATGGTGCTATATGGAAAATAAGTATAAAAATGGACTTGTTGCCCCCCAAAACCATGGAAAAGTGGTATAACTTGTAATTTTTACTTTCCGGGCTCCCAATATACTCAATTTGGGGGAATATGCAAATTAGGTATATAACCCAATTATGCAAATTATATGCATTGATAGAGGTTTCCAAGGTGGCAACTAATCTGAAATAGCTTCACTACATATTTAGAACATGAAAGAAAAATAATAATCCGGAATGATTGCTCATTAGAGGCTGTAACCACTTAAAACCAATAATATTCATAAATATGCAAATTAGGGGCAGCCATCTTAGCTTTTAGGGCGTTGCCTATACGACACATGCAAATGAGCACCGTTAATGGATGCCTTACCCTAAAATTACCCTAGTATAATCGTTTTTATCAATATTGTGCTATTCCTAGATAGAAAATGACCCCTCACCGCATTTCAGAAATATGCAAATTAGCTTAGTATTTATAATGGAAATTAAACCACTTTCCGTAGCTTCGATTTCTTAGGACTGACCTGAAAAATATAGGTGTTATCGTTTGTATTCACTCAACAAGTCCGTTTTTGGATAAAAATGTGCAATATTTTACTATTTTTGTGGACATTAATTTACATATTATGCAAATTATATGCAAATTATGTTGAACTGATATACGTGTCACCGTGTGTTATGGTATATTGGCTTTTGATACTAGATGTGCACACTATTCTGGCTATGATAGTGCATCTAGATTTTAAGCAATACATAACTTGATATTGATCCAATCAAACTATAGCTCATTTGCATATTATGCAAAGTACTTTCATGCTAACGTTTCGATTGAGTGCCACCCTAACCTGTTTCATATCTGAACTTAAAAATATAAAGGCTTTATCATTTGCATCCACTCGATCAAACCTAACCCTAGGTCTATTTTGTTCAACAATATGGAATATTTTATTTTTTTGGGAACCTAATTTGCATATTATGCAAATTATGTAGTCATTACAAGTACGGGTATGCGTTTATCGTGTACCTTATAATACTAATATTGGGTTGCCATACTTTTCTGGCGTCAATATAGTATATCAATATTTTTTAACAATTAATTTAATATTTTTACCTTTAAACAATACCTAATTTGCATATTATGCAAATTAAACCATTTTCCGCAACTTCGATTCCTTGGGACTTTTTTTGGGTTGTTAAGGGGAGTTTCCTGAACAGAATTCCGAAAAAAAATCCCGTGTTGCAATTTTGCCGAGGTCAAGGCCATATATTGACTGGACTATTATAAGTTATAGAAATGAAGATCAATTCCTTACTCATGTCTCGACCCTAATGCTCAGTATTTGTAGGTAGTCCACCTTTGGGTTCCCCTTTCTCTTCATTGAAGAATAACAGTAGCTCTATCCTCACTGATCTTTGTGGAAAGATTCCTTTATTTTTGCATCTTAGAACCTCAAGGGTTGACTGAGAATCTTTCTCAGGGGGGTATTTTACAAAGCTTCTAAGTTAAAATTAAATTCTACGTTAGACTTACAATAATGGAAATTTTAAACTTGAGCTTAAAGCTATGTATTACAATACATACCTTTCTTACCAAAGTGAGAACTTTCACTTGGCTAAAGTGTTCGGGGCACGGTCCCCCAATCTCCTTGTTCCGCCGTTAAATAAATGACCTTTAGCTTACATTTACCAAGTTGGCGTGCCATTATCCATGTTTCGGGTTTAGTTCGGTTCTTATCTATAATACGTGTATATAGTTTATATAAGTATGTCATTAATCACATTTATAAATTGATCCATTCTATTTCCTTCTAGAGTCCAGTTCGGCACAATTGTAGCCATAGTGAGTGGTTACTTTAAAAGGTAGATGAATTTTCGGCTACCATTTTAAATAAAAATGTAATGTATACCGAGCCTCTTATAAATTATAGAAATGAAGATCAATTTCTTACTCATGTTTCGACCCCCATGCTCAGTCTTTGTAGGTAGTCCACCTTTGGGTTCCTTTCTCTTTCCATTGAAGAATAACAGTAGCTCTATCCACACTGATCTTTGTGGAAAGATTCCTTTCTTTCTGCATCTCAGTTAGAATCAATAATAAGGGTCGACTAAGAATCTCTCTCAGTGGGGTATTTCACAAAGCTTCTAAGTTAAAATTAAATTCTAAGTTTGACTTACAATAATGGATAGCCATTATTTGATTTGTGACCTTTGTACATTCATATATTTGATATACAACATCAAAGTGTGTTTAAAGATATATGTGAGTATTTGTCTAGGTCCACTTTAGTGACTAAAACTATGATATTATCACAATAACCTGGTAATAAATGACTATTCACGCTCCAATGAAGATATAAATCCGAAATAATACGTTTATAGAGTGAATTTTAAAGGGACTTAGTAACATTGTCCAAATACTCAAAATCCAATTGAAATTCTAGCGGTTCACTCATACCTTGTTGTATTCTCATTAACAAAAAAAGCATGGGACAGGTTTCGGTTTTTTAAATTTCCCTTTCGTTAAAAAGATATTTACGATTGAAGTGTTCAGATGTCAAATTATCCAATGGATCGTCAGAACCGTGTACAAAGTGAGTGCAATGAGTTAATGAATGTCACTTTGCATTTTTGCTCATTACTCGGCCATATAAAGTCCATTTAATTTGAAATTTTCACACAACACCCAGTGGACATATCAGATAACAATAAACATTGTATCAACCACTCATCGCTTTTTGCCCATGACCACAAAGTTACTAGATCCCTTTAATGCAAACTACGTGTTCGACTGCAAACGATTCACAACTATGAGAGTATTATAAAGGGAATAATTCAAATTTCACATGTTTTATTAAATTAACTTGCAAATGGAATCAAAACCAACCAGAACTCTCGCAATGTGTCACTTCGGGAAGTACCAATACTCAAGTATATCTTTAAATGGATAACTTTTTAATTTTTTTATTGTCAATGAAATTTAATACTTCTCATTGACGTATAAATTCAGTACAATTCTCAAATTATGTTAAAAGTTTCCGTTTAATAGTTTTCATTCCGAGACTACAAATTGCTTTCGATAATTTTGAGTTTAACTTAAAATCTGTGTGAAACACTCATGGGTCGTCTCCATTAAATAACTAAGGTCGGTTCAAATTGTTTTAACCCTTTGTCAGTTTTTTGCAGTGGCAAAATAGTAAGTGCTCTCTATGAAATCACTTTAAAATTGAGCTTAAAGCTACGTATTATAATACATACCTTTCTTATCAAAGTGAGAACTTTCACTTGGCTAAAGTGTTCGGGGCACGGTCCCCCAATCTCCTTGTTACGCCGTTATATGAATGACCTTTAGCTTACATTTAACAAGTTGGCGTGCCATTATCCATGTTTCGGGTTTAGTTCGGTTCTGAGTTATAATACGTGTATATAGTTTCGAATTCTATAAGTATGTCATTAATTATATTTATAAATTGATCCATTCTATTTCCTTCTCCTGTCCAGTTCGGCACAATTGTAGCCATAGTGAGTGGTTACTTTAAAAAAGGTAAATTATTTTTTGGCTACTATTTTAAATAAAAAATGTAAGGTTTACCGAACCTCTTATAGTCCAGTCAATCTAGCAAATATTAGGGGGTAACCTCGGCAAAATTGCAACACGGGATTTTTTTTTCGGAATTCTGTTCAGGAAACTCCCCTTAACAACCAAAAAAAAAGTCCTAAGAAATCGAAGCTGCGGAAAGTGGTTTAATTTGCATTATAAAGAAAATTAGCAAATTTGCATAATTATGAAATAAGGTCAGGGGTCATTTTCTATCTAGGAATAGTACGCTAGTAATTAAAAGCTGAAGTATCTTTGATATACATTTAGAACATGATTAAAGAAAAAAACACTATAATTATTGCTTATTAGAGGCTGTAGCCAATGAAAACCAATAATATTCATAAATATGCAAATTAGGAAGCAGCCATCTTGGATTTCAGGGTTTTCTCCATATGGCACTCGCAAACGAGCACCGGAAATAGATTCCTTGCCCCAAAATACCTTAGAATATTGGTTTTAATTACTAGCGTACTATTCCTAGATAGAAAATGACCCCTGACCTTATTTCATAATTATGCAAATTTGCTAATTTTCTTTATAATGCATATTAAACCACTTTCCGCAGCTTCGATTTCTTAGGACTTTTTTTTGGTTGTTAAGGGGAGTTTCCTGAACAGAATTCCGAAAAAAAATCCCGTGTTGCAATTTTGCCGAGGTTACCCCCTAATATTTGCTAGATTGACTGGACTATAAGAGGTTCGGTAAACCTTACATTTTTATTTAAAATAGTAGCCAAAAAATAATTTACCTTTTTTAAAGTAACCACTCACTATGGCTACAATTGTGCCGAACTGGACAGGAGAAGGAAATAGAATGGATCAATTTATAAATATAATTAATGACATACTTATAGAATTCGAAACTATATACACGTATTATAAATCAGAACCGAACTAAACCCGAAACATGGGTAATGGCACGCCAACTTGTTAAATGTAAGCTAAAGGTCATTCATATAACGGCGTAACAAGGAGATTGGGGGACCGTGCCCCGAACACTTTAGCCAAGTGAAAGTTCTCACTTTGATAAGAAAGGTATGTATTATAATACGTAGCCTTAAGCTCAATTTTAAAGTGATTTCATAGAGAGCACTTACTATTTTGCCACTGCAAAAAACTGACAAAGGGTTAAAACAATTTGAACCGACCTTAGTTATTTAATGGAGACGACCCATGAGTGTTTCACACAGATTTTAAGTTAAACTCAAAATTATCGAAAGCAATTTGTAGTCTCGGAATGAAAACTATTAAACGGAAACTTTTAACATAATTTGAGAATTGTACTGAATTTATACGTCAATGAGAAGTATTAAATTTCATTGACAATAAAAAAATAAAAAAAGTTATCCATTTAAAGATATACTTGAGTATTGGTACTTCCCGAAGTGACACATTGCGAGAGTTCTGGTTGGTTTTGATTCCATTTGCAAGTTAATTTAATAAAACATGTGAAATTTGAATTATTCCCTTTATAATACTCTCATAGTTGTGAATCGTTTGCAGTCAATGCATATAATTAGCATAATTTTATTATTTACCTAATTTGCATATTCCCCCAAATTGAGTATATTATTGGGAACCCCGGAAAATAAAAATGACGTGAAATACCACTTTTCCAAGGTTTTTGGGGGCAGGAAATCCATTTATGATACTTAATTCGACGTATCACCTTGGCAACCCACATAAATCCAAGATGGCCGTCTTTGGCATTTTAAAGGAGATAATGATATTTGCCACTTTAACGGCATTTTTTTTAGAGCATAATTTATTCACTGTTAGCACATTGCAATTTAAGTATTCCTATTGCTAATTCGAATAATTGAGAGTCCAAAAATTATAATATTGTTCTAATATAACCAAAATAATGAAGCTGTGTATCATTACATGTGAAATGTGGGGAGCAGCCATCTTGGATTTAAGAAGGTTGCCATGGTGCTATATGGAAAATAAGTATAAAAATGGACTTGTTGCCCCCCAAAACCTTGGAAAAGTGGTATAACTTGTAATTTTTACTTTCCGGGCTCCCAATATACTCAATTTGGGGGAATATGCAAATTAGGTATATAACCCAATTATGCAAATTATATGCATTGATAGAGGTTTCCAAGGTGGCAACTAATCTGAAATAGCTTCACTACATATTTAGAACATGAATGAAAAATAATAATCCGGAATGATTGCTCATTCGAGGTTGTAACCACTTAAAACCAATAATATTCATAAATATGCGAATTAGGGGCAGCCATCTTAGCTTTTAGGGCGTTGCTTATACGACACATGCAAATGAGCACCGTTAATGGATGCCTTGCCCTAAAATTACCCTAGTATAATCGTTTTTATCAATATTGTGCTATTCCTAGATAGAAAATGACCCCTCACCGCTTAGGACTGACCTGAAAAATATAGGTGTTATCGTTTGTATTCACTCAACAAGTCCGTTTTTTGATAAAAATGTGCAATATTTTACTATTTTTGTGGACATTAATTTACATATTATGCAAATTATATGCAAATTATGTTGAACTGATATACGTGTCACCGTGTGTTATGGTATATTGGCTTTTGATACTAGATGTGCACACTATTCTGGCTATGATAGTGCATCTAGATTTTAAGCAATACATAACTTGATATTGATCTAATCAAACTATAGCTCATTTGCATATTATGCAAAGTACTTTCATGCCAACGTTTCGATTGAGTGCCACCCTAACCTGTTTCATATCTGAACTTAAAAATATAAAGGCTTTATCATTTGCATCCACTCGATCAAACCTAACCCTAGGTCTATTTTGTTCAACAATATGGAATATTTCATTTTTTGGCGAACCTAATTTGCATATTATGCAAATTATGTAGTCATTACAAGTACGGGTATGCGTTTAGCGTGTACCTTATAATACTAATATTGGGTTGCCATACTTTTCTGGCGTCAATATAGTATATCAATATTTTTTAACAATTAATTTAATATTTTTACCTTTAAACAATACCTAATTTGCATATTATGCAAATTAAACCACTTTCCGCAACTTCGATTCCTTGGGACTTTTTTGGGGTTGTTAAGGGGAGTTTCCTGAACAGAATTCCGAAAAAAAAATCCCGTGTTGCAATTTTGCCGAGGTCAAGGCCATATATTGACTGGACTATATCGCGCACGCAGAAATATATAGATCAATCGCTGTACAGAACGCGCGCACATCCAGGCTCGTACGCCAAAGTTTGACCTGCGACCTCGCGCATTGCCGACAAGTTTTCGATCACCTGATATTGCATGCAGCGAACAAATTCGGATACCATTTTCGTCACTTCTGTAATCTTGCCAGTTTTATAGTAAATTTCAGGATAAATCAAACGAATGGAGCATCAGACGTTTTACCAGTTGGAGCATTGATGTCCGTGCATAACATAATTCGTAAGTATGAACCGAGATATGTTATTTAAAGTATGATATTTTATGGTTTTGTACAAGTGTGTTTGCCGTTAAAGCCTATAAAGTGTTTCCATCACGGTATGCACAGCTCAGAATGCCAGGCGCCGTCCTACGGACGGCGCCTGGTTAGGTTAGGGCGCGGCATGGTATTTTTGCATTACCAATCGCCCGGCCGGGGATTCCCCCCTTTTCGATCGAGCGCCGATCCGAACATCCGGGAACTTTCGTCGTGATTTTCGACCCCCTGCGCTGCATGCAGCCGCTGGAGACAAAGACGCAGTAACATTGTCTCAGTCCTACAAATCCACTACTCTGTGGGCTCTTTTTAGCATTTCGGGGGCTAAATTAAACGGAGGCTACAAAGCCCCCATGCATTTTTTTTTTACTGGCAGGGACTTAGTAACATCATAGACATACTAGCATGGACAATCATCGGCTTTTATAGAATGGGTTGATAAATCCCTGCAATCTGATTGGTTGAGAGCAAAATTTGTGCAGACAATTAATTGTACTGGATGCATGAAAAGTCATGCGTCCGGTAAAAAAATCATGCGTCCGGTAAAAATTTCATGCGTCCGGTAAAAATGTCATGCGTCCGGTAAAAATTTCATGCGTCCGGTAAAAAAACCATGCGTCCGGTAAAAAATTTCATGCGTCCGGTAAACTTATTTCATGCATCCGGTAATTTTTCTAATTTTTAATTTTGTGACTTTTTGGGGGGCGTAACAATGCCCATTCTATAAAACAGATGATGCGCAAGTTTATTTCGTGGGTCGGTGGAATTGTTTGCACGCGGTAACTATGGAAACTAGTCTAAACCCACTCGGCTTCGCCTCGTGGGTTTAACAGTTCCATAGTTACCTTGTGCAAACAATTCCTACCGACCCACTCATACCTGCGCATCATTTGTATATTAACGTATTCATTCACCTGTTGAATACAAAGATAATCACCATGGCACCAATGCATTGATCTTATCATCGTCACCGCCGTAAAGAGTGATGACAGTCAAGTTTTAAAAACAATTTTGATATAAAAAGACAGATTGCGATTTCTTATCTAAGCAGCCCGACAATGGGAAATCTCCCTTTCTACTCTCAATGTGGGTTGACCCTGCAGGGTTTTACTGCACATAAAGAAATATAACGATTACTTAACAAGTACTTGAGGGAGTCCCTTAGATGGACGTCCAATGGGCCATGATGACATCTCTTCAGCATAAAGCGCTTTCTTCTCCCTCAGGTACTGCTTCATGATCTCATTGTAAGGGTGGTTGAGGGTTGTGTGGTGGCCCTCATCAAAGACCAGCATAGATGCATCAGACATCTTGAACTGCTTCTGGGCAATTGCATTTACAAGGACCTGTGCTGTGATCATCAAGATTCTAATGTTGGCTTTGGAGAAGACATCGCTGAATATCTCGCTTTCTCCGAGGGAAGCGACTTGCCCTGGTTGGAAGAGGTCATTGAAGGCATCTCTCTGCTGCTTCTTCAGATGTCGGGTAGGGACAATAAAGATACCTTTGAAGGACTTTTGGGGTCCCATTTCCTTCATTTTTTCGTAACAGATGTGTGCAGCAGTTATGGTTTTTCCAGACCCAGTTGGAGCACAGATGATATAGTTCCTCCCCGTCACACCATCTTCTGCAAGCTCCTTTTGGTATTCTCTCAAATCCACTGACTTCTTGGCATCAACCTTCGGGTTAAAATCAAGAGTTGGGTATACATCTTTTTTCTGGGTGCTGGTCGATGGAATTGCCCCGTCATCATTATCTAAATGTGCTTTCTCTCTCTCTGTAGATGACGAGTCTTCAAGATCTGCACCGATAACAACACCGATAACAACACAACCAACATAACAGATTGACATGATCTATTCCACAAATCTTTGAGTAGTTGTCTGATGGCCCACACTCTTTCACTGTGTCTTGTTGTCCAGGAGAGACGTCTTCCACTTGAGACAAACTCATGTCTTCCAGTTTGTCTGTGAGCTTGTCTTGTGGGCTGTAGCTAGCAGCTGTTTGGGACGGTAAACAGTGTGGAGGGCTTTGCAGCTCACAATCAATGCCTTTAGATCGTTGCAAATCCTGTGGATGACCTCCTGGATGACCTTGTGGATAACCTTGTGGATTACTCTGAGGATGACTAGGTGAATGACCTTCATATTGGGGAGGCATGTGCTGCTGTCTAACAGGTGATCTGTTTGATGGGAGAGTGCTGGTAGGAGAAGGTGATTCTGTGCATAACATGAAAAATGAAACACAAAGAACTTGCAAATTAGTTTTTTTTTATTGCAGATCTATGGGAAAGAGGACAAAAATGTAAAAAATAATTGGTATTTCCATTCTTCATTTTTCATTCTTGAGTGTCTCCTTATAGGAGAAACTGAAACCACAAACGAGATACATACACCTTCACATTTTTAAGGGACTACAGTATGAATATATTTAGACATTCTTACATTTGTACAATCATTTCTGGTCAGTTTTTAAAGTAATTCACCAAATTGTATGATTGTATGACTGCAGGGCTATATTCTTAATCATGTGCATGACCCACCCCCCCCCCCCCCCCCCCAAAAAAAAAAACAACAACAAAAAATAAACAAACAAACAAACAAAGTGGGGGAAACAATGTAACATTTTCTTTAAAGGGGAAGGAAATGCTGGAATGAATTCACTTGCTGTTACTGATAGGTGCATAATTCCTGTCACTTCTGGTCATATGTATCATATTGGGTATCACTAATAATGGAAATAATCAATGTTTTGAAACCGCTATCGACTGTTTTGACTGAGCACTGGAGGCTGCCATGTTTTCCAACTGTACCATAATGAAACATCATCTAAGCCCATCTGAGCGTGCACTAACAAAAAGGGGCTAACGTACGTAACCACTAACACCACATTCAACAATAGCGGTTACATAATCCTCTTTTGTTTAATAGTGCACGCTCAGATGCGCACAAATGACATTTCATATGGTACAGTTGGAAAACATGGCAGCCTCCAGTGCTCCTGAAGTCAAAACAGTTGATAGTGGCTTAACTTGATTATTTCCATTATTAGTGATACCCAATAGGGAATATACAACTAGAAGTGACAGGAATTCTGTAGCAAACAAAAATTCCAGAGTTTCCTTCCCCTTTAAAGGGACTTTCGTTCCTTCATGTTGTATTCGTATTAACAATAAAAGCATGGGGCAGGTTTCGGGTTTTTAAATTTCCTTTCCATTAAAAAGATATTGGTGAATTTCCATCTTGACCCAATCAAGTGAAACTTAGTATCATATTAAGGCTAAGATATTGAATTGTTATAACTTTGAAGAAAACAAAATTGTCTCAAATTAGTAGTAATATTCAATTATATTTGCATAATAAGTAATTCATTGTAAGGTGTGGAACATCTATATTCAAGACTAATTAATCTAACAATATTCAAATGCTTGTAATAATTTTTACCTTAAATTAGTAGCTAATTGACCCGAAGTCATTAGAACTTAGAAGTTAATTGGATTATGATTTTCAGCAGGTTATCTAATTAAAGGGGACCACCAGGCCAAGGACAACATATAATTATATGTTTTGGTACCATTTTGTGATGTCAAATAGATATCCAACATTTTGCAAAGGGTTGTGTAATTCATAAACAATGCAATTAATAACCACCACTTACGGAACCAGTATTATTTTCTGGTTCAGTACTCGCTAAGTATTTGCGAGTGCGCCACGCATACGTTTGGAGACAATAGAATCCCGTACGATTCGTTCGCTGTGGACAAAGGTAGTCTTCGTACATGCAGACCCATGAACGCATGCTTTAGAATTGATGCGTTTTCCAATTATACATTTTTTTCTGGAAACATATTTTTCTGAACTTGTTGATGGAATGGACTACTAAAGATGTTACATGTGGGCAACTCCAGCGTCACGGACATTACAAACAGACAGTATTTTCATGACTTTTCAATGCCACTATTAATTCATACCTCTACCTAATGTCTAACTTTTATTTTGATTACAAAGCAATAGCCTGGTTAAGTATGCAAAAAAAGTTTCCGAACATTTATCCAATTCGTTACTGAGTAATTCTGCAAAATATGCGCCGTCACGGATATTACATTTTTTGGACATGACTTTTTGAATCCAATATACATCTTTGCAAAAGTCTGTGAGTTCTGAGACCTCACAAAGGTGATTTAGGTATCCAAGTTGGATTTTGCGAAACGGGCCAGGTATATGTGATCTAGACAACAAAACGTTGCATCACGGACATTACATTTTCAGCGTCACAGACATTACAGTTTGTCCGGAGGATTTGATTAATTAAAAAATATACTTTAGAGCACTCAAAAGACTGAAATTTTAATCTGAAAAGGTACTTTGATTATCAGTCATCAAATTTGGTGCCAATAAAAATACCAGAAAATTTTGGAAAATATAAGGATTTTCCTGATATTTGCACAGGGTAGTCCCATGTGTGGAGTTTCATGTATGGTTTCCGTTTCTCCTATAAGGATCCACCCGAGAATTAAAAAAATCATGTGAACTGAAAGATATAATCATAGGATTTGAAATACCAGTAGAGCCAATTGTTTTTTTGAGTTCATGTCCACTTTTCCGTGGAATTGCCCATGTATCTTTCATTTATAACAATATTATTTTTGGGTGGTGATACCCTTTAAGATGCGGAGCTTAATATCGATCGCTATTTGGTGGCAAAGAATCTTCAAAATCGAAGTTTGCAAACCCACAAAAAACATGCTTCAAAACTCTCCTAAATGTTCATATTTCCACCAAATATTTTGACTGGAAAGTTTGCCTACCGGTAGAAGAAATATCAGGGATCAATATAAGCTAATAATATTTTTCCCAATGTTAATGCATTTTTAAATCAATTGTGATTTATGAGGTTTAACATTTGCTGAGTTTTGGCTGATTTGACCAGGACGAATCACATAATTATAGGTAACAACATTGTACAGCTATCAAAATAAAAACTATGACTTATCACAAAATATGAACCAATGCACTTAATTTGCATACATTAGATACATTTGTAATTACATGAAATAAGTTGATATTTGGAGAAATAAATGAAATATCCATAGGATTATGTTCACTTCACTTGACACGAATGCAAATTTTGCGATGATTGGTCATTCCAAAGCTGAAGGAGGTCATAACGGAATCCCCCCCCCCCCCCCCCACTCTCTCTAGCTGTAAAATATGGAAGACAAAATAATATCAATATGATCATCTTGTTTTCACTTGACACGCATACACATTTCGTGACGATTGGTCGTTTGACGGCCGAAATCCAAAGGAGGTCATAACAGACCCAACCCCCTCCTCTCTCTAGCTGTATAGAAAGACCTTTTAAACTAGCCCAGTATTGGGGTTGAGCATTGTATGCTGTATTTTTGATAGGTTATATCGTGCTAAGAAGACGTCAGCAATATCTCCACAAACCTGTCAAGACTGTTGAGGATGTCGGTAATCGTGTCTCGGCGATGGTTCCAAGACCGACCTCCCCCAGCACCTCTCTCAGGATCCGGACTTGGTCTTTCTTGGGCGTTTTGTTTTTCCAGTCGAACAGCATGTTTGTCGTCCCATCAGCAGTGACTCTAGCTCCGCCTTTATTTGTCGCTATGTACTGGTCTACTTCTGAATGGCGAAAGACAAGATTCAAACCTAGAGAAAACAAATTTGGGTTGGTGCCCCCGATGTCCGATGCGATTTCCCCCAGAATGATATCAGGGATTTCTGCCATTCTTATTGAGTATATCAAAGGTTATCTGTTAAACAAGGGAAATGAAAAGGGGAAACAGAAGAGAGAAATACTTTTATTTGATCACTGTAACCATATCTTCAATTAAAGGGATCTAGTAACTTTGTTGGCAAGTGCATAAAGTGATGAGTGATTAATACAATGTGTATTGGAGTGATCTGTTATGTCTGCAAAGTTATGTGTGAATTATTTCACGTTAATTGGATGTTTTTTGGCTGAGATATGAGCAAAAAAGCAAAGTGATATTGACTAATGTCATTGTACTTAATTTGTACACTACATGAAATTATCTCGTAGACAATTTCATATCTGAACCCTTCAATCGTAAATATCTTTTGAACGAAATGGAAATTTGAAAAACCGAAACCTGACATCCCGTGCTTGTATTGTTAATATGATCAATATGATAAGGTATGAGAACCACTAGAGTAGGTATGAAAGTAAGGATTGGATAATATTACTATAAAGGGATCGAGTGTTTATCACAAATTGTGGTTGGCAGACAATGGCGATGGCAGATGGCAGACAATGGCAATATGTATGAGGAGAAGACAGCTGAAAATGTAAATTTGTGTTGGGCGTGGTCTTGTTGGATAATTCATTCTCAATTTCATCGGACTGGTTGCACTTGATCTATTGAAATACAGTCCTTAGCAACTATTCATGAGTTGGCAGACACATTATGGCATTCAATGCCATTGTCTGCCAACCACAATTTGTGATAAACACTCGATCCCTTTATACACACTCATCGAATTACACACAGTGTCTCATTTTAATACAGAATGGCTTTTTTGACCAAATGTTGAAATCTACTGTGAAAAATATTGATGGATTGTGTGAAATTTAGATTGTACAAGACCTCACCCAAATTAAATTGACACTTTTCAGCTATCTTTTGCTTCAATATGTATATAATCTATGTGATACTTTTTGAATTATCAATCAAATGTCATTTATCACACCACCACTATTGTTTGTAGGGTGTTGTGAGAAATGCACTCTGTCTGACGCAATGGGGAAAACCCAGAAATATTAAATATGAAAGGTTCCATCTACATGTATTGTATATATAGCGCCAAAGACACTACAAGGGGAAGACTGGACACTGCGCCGGATTTGTACAGTGATCAATGAAACGCTGCTCCTAGCGTTGAGTTAGTAAACTTCTTGTTGTTTTCGCGCGTAGTCATTGAAAACACAATAGGAAACTGGTAGTGAAGTATCAAATTCCTTCTTATTTTTGCTTTTTTATCTCAAAATGTACACCAAATATTAAAAGGAGTTTGTTTCTAAGTTTGTCTGTTTACAGGTGAAAATTTCCAAGAAATATTTAATAGTAGACATGCAGAATCAACATTCACGTACAAGTTTCTTAATTTGCTTGCTGTTAAAAAAGAACTCGTGTACATCATCAGGATTGTTGCTGTTACCTGTGTCATGGTTTGAAATCAAAATAGTAACTTTTATTTGAATACCTCTTTTCTCTTTATATGAAGAATTGTTGTTAACAAGAGTGTCACATCCGAAACACAAGCATTTTGTTAACTGCGGCGCACAAAATCCAAGTCAAGTTAAAGTCATGCAGGAAATCTGGTTCCTCTTTTCACTTTCTTCTCCAAATTCGCAGATTAAAACATAATGTTTACTTCTCATTTTCTATGCAAAAAACTACAGAAATAAAAAATAAAAAAAAGATTTGAGGATTTGAAAATTTTCATCTTTGTTGACAAATTTGCTCAAAAAGCAGAAATATCAAAAAACAAGTGTGCCTTATGTCTGCATATATTTCAAGTTCATACTTCTAGTAATCTAATCCTGATATCCACATGGACAGGAGTTAATTTCATTAATTTTTTGTCCCTAGTTTGATTTATAACATTTTCACATAAAAGTTCATATTTCATATTTATGTATCCATGGTGAATGAAATGAAATATCAGGATTTAGATTACTAGAAGTATGAACTTTAAATATATGCAGACATAAGGCACACTTGTTTTTTGATATTTCTGCTTTTTGAGCAAATTTGTCAACAAAGATGAAAATTTTCAAATCCTCGAATCTTTTTTAAAAATATTTTCTGTAGTTTTGTGCATAGAAAATGAGAAGTGAACATTATGTTTTAATCTGCGAATTTGGAGAAGAAAGTGAAAAGAGGAACCAGATTTCCTGCATGACTTTAACTTGACTTGAATTTGTTGAGGCATCGCATTTCCGATGTGCCACAGTTAACAAAATGCTTGTGTTTCGGATGTGACACTCTTGTTAACAACAATTCTTCATATAAAGAGAAAAGAGGTATTCAAATAAAAGTTACTATTTTTATTTCAAACCATGACACAGGTAACAGCAACAATCCTGATGATGTACATGAGTTCTTTTTTAACAGCAAGCAAAGAAACTTGTACGTGAATGTTGATTCTGCATGTCTACTATTAAATATTTCTTGGAAATTTTCACCTGTAAATAGACAAACTTAGAAACAAACTCCTTTTAATATTTGGTGTACATTTTGAGATAAAAAAGCAAAAATAAGAAGGAATTTGATACTTCACTACCAGTTCCCTATTCTGTGTTTTCAATGGCTATGCGCGAAAACAACAAGAAGTTTACTTACTCAACGCTAGGGGCGCCCTTCCCCATGTACGAAATTCAGCGTTACACAAAATCCTTGAAGTGTCCAGTCTTCCCCGTGTCTTTGATAGCGCCGGCTATGATGCAGACGTATCATATCGAAGCGCTTTACATTACTATGGCCTTATGGGGTGCTTTTCATTCTTGAAATCATCTCCATGATTACATGCATATAGGAACACATTTGAACATTTGACCAAGGCATAAACCAAACAACAAGGTATACATGATAAATGTGAAACTGTTAAAGGGGTAGTTCAGTTTTGGTATATATATAGAGGGCGCTGCATGGAATAATTTATCGGTGAGATAATGAAAAACTGAGTGAGTGTCAAATTTGAAAGAGCATACAATTTTAATGACAGAATAAACTTTATTTGATCAAAATCGGTGAACAGTCTTCAGAAATGGCTGAAATATCAATAAATATATCCGATCGGAATAAATCTGCATGACCATGGCATGGGGCCGCACCCATGCATATTTATTTGATGATTAAAAATGTAAAAAATGCTTCAAGACTTTTTCAAAAATGTTCAATAGAGGTTTTTAAATAGTTGTTGATCATGATCTCTCTATTTAATCATTATTTCAACAAAACGTCACATGCAGGTTTTGGTTACTAAACTAGTCAAAGACCAGAACTGTAATTATTCTTTAACTCAGTGATTTTTAGTTTAATTCGCAAAGGCTTTCAACATAAATGGGTCACTTTCACCTTTAATAATGAACATCCCAGATAGCAATTTAACGTTTATGTAATGTTACCATATGGTTTACAATATATTATAATAACGTTTACTGGATAACGTTACTGTTTTACGTTATTGTAACGTTGACATTTACGTTAACATAACTAAATATGAACGTTATGCCAATGTTTACTGGATAACGTTACATTATGGTTAGTTTGCTCATTGATTCTACGTTATTGTAACGTTAACATTTACGTTAACATGATAACTAAATATGATCGTTATGCCAACGTTTACTGGAAAACGTTACATTATGGTCAGTTTGCTCATTGTTTTTACATTATTGTAACGTTGACATTTACGTTAACATAACTAAATATGAACGTTAACGTTACATTATGGTTAGTTTGCTCATTGTTTTTAAGTTATTGTAACGTTAACATATGTGAACTTCGATCTCTTCGAGGGTCCACACATTGTACTCACTGTGTGTTAAATAAAACTCTTGACACTTTTTATTGTGAATAATTAAAGGGCAATGAAACCCAAGCAAAATGTTGCTTTCATAGTCTTGAGGAGATTAAGAGGAATAATCTCTGAACGTTAGAGCATAATCGGGCAAGAAACAAGAAAACTACGGCTCTTTGAAGATGTCCATTTATTCCTATGGGGAACTCAAATTGGCAACGCACTCTGATAAGTGTGTGGACAACTCCTCATATGTTTTGTACACAAAAGTTCCCATTTTTACAGTTTTCTTCATAGTCACATGTTTTCATTCCCCCAACTCATGATATGTTATGTATAAAAGCATTCTACAAAACATATGTTGAACTCGAACGAAGGGTAAACATCAATTTTGAGAAAATTGAACAAAATTGAAATTTTGTGTACAAAATGTATGGGGAGTTGTCCTCAACTTTGCCATAGTGCGATGCCAATTTGAGTCACTCAAAGATATCCATGGCTCTTTTCAAAGAGCCATAGTTTTCTTATTTCTTGACCGATTGTGCTCAAATTTTCAGGGACTATTCATTATATTTAGTGTCTTATAGTGCATACAACAATTCGTCTGGATTTCATTGTCCTTTAAAAAAGTATGGCATGGATTCTATCCATATTGGAGAAGACAGCTGAAAATTTAAATTTGTGTTGGGCATGGTCTTGTTGGATAATTCACTCTCAATTTCATCTGACTGGTTGCACTTGATCTATTGAAATACAGTCCTTAGCAACTATTCATGAGTTGGCAGACAAATTATGGCATTCAATGCCATTGTCTGCCAACCACAATTTGTGATAAACACTCGATCCCTTTACACACTCATCGAATTACACACAGTGTCTCATTTTTAATACAGAATGGCTTTTTTGACCAAATGTTGAAATCTACTGTGAAAAATATTGATGGGTTGTGTGAAATTTAGATTGTACAAGACCACACCCAAGATACTTTTCAGCTATCTTTTGCTTCAATATGTATATAATATATGTGATACTTTTTGAATTATCAATCAAATGTCATTTATCACACCACCACTATTGTTTGTAGGGTGTTGTGAGAAATGCACTCTGTCTGACGCAATGGGGAAAACCCAGAAATAATAAATATGAAAGGTTCCATCTACATGTATTGTATATAGCGCCAAAGACACTACAAGGGGAAGACTGGACACTGCGCCGGTTTTGTACAGTGATCAATGAAACGCTGAATTTCGTACATGGGGAAGGGCGCTCCTAGCGTTGAGTAAGTAAACTTCTTGTTGTTTTCGCGCGTAGTCATTGAAAACACAATAGGGAACTGGTAGTGAAGTATCAAATTCCTTCTTATTTTTGCTTTTTCATCTCAAAATGTACACCAAATATTAAAAGGAGTTTGTTTTTAAGTTTGTCTGTTTACAGGTGAAAATTTCCAAGAAATATTTAATAGTAGACATGCAGAATCAACATTCACGTACAAGTTTCTTAATTTGCTTGCTGTTAAAAAAGAACTCGTGTACATCATCAGGATTGTTGCTGTTACCTGTGTCATGGTTTGAAATTAAAATAGTAACTTTTATTTGAATACCTCTTTTCTCTTTATATGAAGAATTGTTGTTAACAAGAGTGTCACATCGAAACACAAGCATGTTGTTAACTGCGGCGCAAAAAATCCAAGTCAAGTTAAAGTCATGCAGGAAATCTGGTTCCTCTTTTCACTTTCTTCTCCAAATTCGCAGATTAAAACATAATGTTCACTTCTCATTTTCTATGCAAAAAACTACAGAAAAAAAGAAAAAAAAAAGATTTGAGGATTCGAAAATTTTCATCTTTGTTGACAAATTTGCTCAAATAGCAGAAATATCAAAAAACAAGTGTGCCTTATGTCTGCATATATTTAAAGTTCATACTTCTAGTAATCTAATCCTGATATCCACATGGACAGGAGTTAATTTCATTAATTTTTTGTCCCTAGTTTGATTTATAACATTTTCACATAAAAGTTCATATTTCATATTTATTTATCCATGGTGAAATGAAATATCAGGATTTAGATTACTAGAAGTATATGCAGACATAAGGCACACTTGTTTTTTGATATTTCTGCTTTTTGAGCAAATTTGTCAACAAAGAATAAGATGAAAATTTTCAAATCCTCGAATCTTTTTTTTCTTTTTTTTTCTGTAGTTTTGTGCATAGAAAATGAGAAGTGAACATTATGTTTTAATCTGCGAATTTGGAGAAGAAAGTGAAAAGAGGAACCAGATTTCCTGCATGACTTTAACTTGACTTGAATTTTTTGAGGCATCGCATTTCCGATGTGCCGCAGTTAACAAAATGCTTGTGTTTCGGATTTGACACTCTTGTTAATGTTAACAATTCTTCATATAAAGAGAAAAGAGGTATTCAAATAAAAGTTACTATTTTGATTTCAAACCATGACACAGGTAACAGCAACAATCCTGATGATGTACATGAGTTCTTTTTTAACAGCAAGCAAAGAAACTTGTACGTGAATGTTGATTCTGCATGTCTACTATTAAATATTTCTTGGAAATTTTCACCTGTAAACAGACAAACTTAGAAACAAACTCCTTTTAATATTTGGTGTACATTTTGAGATAAAAAAGCAAAAATAAGAAGGAATTTGATACTTCACTACCAGTTCCATATTGGGTTTTCAATGGCTACGCGCGAAAACAACAAGAAGTTTACTTACTCAACGCTAGGGGCGCCCTTCCCCATGTACGAAATTCAGCGTTACACAAAATCCGCGAAGTGTCCAGTCTTCCCCTTGTAGTGTCTTTGATAGCGCCGGCTATGATGCAGACGTATCATATCGAAGCGCTTTACATTACTACTAAGGCTGTTGACGAGTCCCGGGTACCCGGGTCCCGCCGAAAAATGTCGAGTCCCCCCTTGTAAAAAAGTACTGCGAGTACTGCGGTACTACTGCAGTAGTACCGCAGTAGTACTGTGGTACTACCGCAGTTCTCGTAGTACTTGTGAGTACCGTGGTATTACTGCAGTACTACCGCGGTACTACTGCGGTACTACTGCAGTACTTTTGCAGTCCTCGTAGTACTAACACACAATCCGCGGTACTCGTGGTAATACCGCAGTAATACTGCAGTACTACTACGGTACTACTGCAGCCTTCTGCAGTCCTCGTAGTACTAACACACAATCTGCGGTACTCGTGGTTATACCGCAGTAATACTGCAGTACTACTACAGTACTACTGCAGTACCCGCAGTACTTATGATAATACTGCGGTTCTACTGCAGTAATACCACGGTACTTCTGCAGTACTCGCAGTGATCCCTTGAACTTGCAGTACTCATGGTAATATTGCGGTACTACTGCAGTATTATACCGCAGCTTATCGGTCCAATAATTTTTTCTCAAGATTTGTGCACATTTATAGTTTTGTGAACCTATTCTACAGCAGGCTGGTAGAAATTCAAGGAACTACACCAACATCATTATTATTTTGTTTAGATTTAATATTGTTTAATAATGACCTTGAAACAGGAATGCAACATTTCTGAAATGTGTCAGAAAAATCAATTATCAATTTTCCATATTATTTTTGTTTCACCATTCATATTGTTTAATAAATAGGGGAGTGCACCCCACCAGTTCCTCTTTTGCATTTCTAAGCTTTGTCTTGCATGATCCGTATTTTTATATTGTATTTCTGTGATAAAAAGCACATTGTATTTCTGTGATAAAAAGCACATTGTATTTCTGTGATAAAAAGAGTGAGCTGCGCCCTCTGTTGGTGTAATCTATTCAGGTCACATGGGGAATTTGAAATGTTTGAAGTGACTATGAAATTTGTTCTACCGGATCGGAATGGGCCGTAAATCTAACTACAACTTAGGAAAGAAGAGAAAGAGAGACTATAGGGCATTCAGAACCCCTATTTCTGAAAGCCAAAGGCAAAGCCTACTACCGAAAAGGAGCCAGAGAAGACAACAATTCAAAGGAGCTCTTTACTTAACTTCAGATTCTGAGGAATGTTTCAGATCAGTCCCACATACTTGAATTCATGTGTGGTTATGGCGCATGCCAATATACAGCTGAGCTGAGCCTGTGTGATGGAAATCCTAGCTTTCTTGCAAATTATCATCGAGTGCATTAATGGTGAGTGTACAGTTACAAAATATTATGTTTATTTAGTAGTTTAAATTGAAAAATAGGTTGTCCTGTTTCTATTTTTAGAATTTTAGTATTTTAATAAATGTTTAAAATTTAAAAAATAAAGTTTTAATAATTAACATATTATTAAACTATTGTAATTTGTCTTTTACTCTTTGAACTGAACAAAATATTTGGCACTAGTTTACAAGTGTACCCATACTCTGGCGCTGGCCTCCTACGGCTACGCGGCTAGCTACCCGTGACTCGCACTTGGTTAGACTTACTTAGAACTTAGCTCACTTTCAAGTTTCATGGCCTCTTTGTCTTTGTCCTTTGACACTGACAGTCATTATTATTGTCATTTTCACTGTCGGCAAGCGCTAGATGCTATGATTGCCGCCGCTGGCGCGGGGCAAGAACTCCGCCGATCACGAGTACTCGTGATTTACGGAAAATCAGTTCACTGCCACTCAAAAACTTATTTTTGCTTTTTGCGCGAATTGTGTAGCCCTATCAGTATCAATTATCAATATATTTAGGGCTACTCTGGTACATTAACTCACCGATCTCGAGTGTCCCTCTACATGTAAGTCTGTAATTTCCAACAATTTTCATCACTCTTCCTCGGTCTTTCGCGTACATTCTTTCAAACTGCCGTACGTTATAATGTGCATATCCGTTCAGTACAGTGGACATGCAGTACAGTGCGTGCACGCTATACCAAACTGATGCACATTATGCAGTTGAAAAAAGGTACAGCGAAAGACGGAAGAGTGATGAAAATCGTTGGAAATTACCCCAAATCGCCGTAATTACAGAATTACATGTAGCATTGTGTAGAGGGACACACGAGATCGGTGAGTTAATGTACCAGAGTAGCTCTAAATATATTGATAGCCTAGGGCTACAAAATTCGCGCAAAAAGCGAAAATACATTGGTTTTCGAGTTGCAGTGAACTGATTTTCCGTAAGTCACACGAGTACTCGTGACCGGCAGTGTACTTGCCCCGCGTCGCCGACGGCGGCAATCTTAGCGTCTAACGCTAGAATGCCGACGTTGAAAATGACAATAATAATGTCAAAGAGGCCGGAAAGCGCTAGATTTGTTGATCTAGCAGTAGCACTTGGTAAGTACCCTACATATCGCGTATACGATGCATGCGGCGCGCGCCACACAAAGGAGCAGAGCTATGCTGCCCTGTATGGGAACAACATGGGCTGGTACAGAAAAAGTTGGTCAAATTTGTATGCAATATTCTGAACGTAAATTCAGCAAAATCAATCATAAACTGGCCCTATTATTTGAACTTACCAAAATGTCGAAAATATGGACCATTTACAATACTTTGTAGATGTGGCCACAGTGGCGCGCGCGTGAAGTTAGCGATATGTACATGTACTTGTAAGTTGTATTGTGCAGCAGTTAGCTGTGAAACATGCAAAAAAGTAAATATCTCCATTTCTATGAAAAATACCCCCATTTTTTACGTGACCGTAGCCCTACGTGATTTGGCTATTTTTACGTGAATCCAACTTGCGCATGCCCATCTCTGAAATTTCCGACTTATACATTTTAGCGTGCATGAGGTGTGACTGTTTCATGCACAAAGCATTGTCCGATGGTCGGAATCGAACCACGATCTTTACGCCGTCTGAGATTATGAGTGACACGCTACCGACTGCGTTAACTCGACTCGCTTGGTTTGTGAATAGAAAGTCAGGAGTAAAGGACTTTGTCTTTGTTTAGGTGGATACATAATTTAATTTTTGGTTGCTACTTGCTAGTTTCTGCCTATAGCCTCAGATTTAGTGGCTAAGTCTATTGAAGTCGGAAATTTCAGAGATCCGCAGGCGCACGTTGGAATCGCGTAAAAATAGCCAAATCATGTAGGATTACGGTCACGTAAAAATAGCCACAACGAAATAAAAATTGACACAAAACAGGTAAACAAGAAAATAACTTTGAAATCATGACCATTATTTGAATAATTGTTCAAGATTTAGTTGATTTTTTGGAACGTTAGTTCGCCAAACGCGAGTCACGGGTAGCTAGCAGCGTAGGGTGCCGGCGCCAGAGTATAGGTACACTTGTGAACTAGCGCCAAATATTTTACCTGTATAAATTAAAGTCATATTAATGACTTTTCGTACAAAATTTGGAAATAAATAATTTGAAATTAACTTTGGTAAAAGAATTAGTATTCTTAAGTCATTTCTAGCCAAATCTTTCAATTTCATCCATAACAGGCATATTTTCTGTGGCAGCGGAGCAACGAGAGGGCCTTTTTTGATGTCCTTCGCATTTAATGTAGTGGCTGTCAGTGGGAGATTACCTAGCGAACATCAAACAGCGTCAGGTTCTACCCTCTTCAGAAGTTGGATTTTCGAGGCAAGGAGCTGCAGACATCTTGTAGTTCTTGAGGCAGTGTCACTAGTTACCAACAGGGCCTACCAGCAACATGTTGAGCATGTTTAGCAGCACTCAAAGAAGGTATGAAATGTTGTTAATTCATAATTACATGAGTGATTTGTCATCACAGAAGATACTGCCTGATACAAGCCAACATTCAAAAGTTGTGAGATTATTGTCTTTAAAATGTGAAAAAAAAACTATTTAAGAGCTAGCTAGATTAGATCTTGAAAATACAAGCTCTGTTTAATATGTCAAGCAACTGCAGACCATCTATGTGCCAAACTGTATTTTGGTTAAACTTGACAGATTTGGAAATGGGCTTTAATTTTTGAAATGTGTTGTAATCGATAGTATCAGAATTTCAGATACTTCAACTGTTCATAGTATGTCAAATCTGATATATCGCGAGAACTAAAATCTGACATCTATTTTCACTAGGTATTCCTTTTCTATTAAAATATCACATAATTATTATAATAATTGTATAATTTAAGTCTCAAATATCGCAAGTTTGGACAATATTATAAATTTAATTGATCACTTTTGCACTGTCAAAGTGATTCAATCAGATGTGTGATATCACAGGGTGATGTTTTTTTTTTACTTGGTAAAAGGAAAAAAATAATTCATGATCAAGTGCATAGAATTAGAACAGAAAAGGAATGAGCCTGAGAGATAGACTAACATTGCCTTGTGAAGAGATGTTCTGTGCCCCGTTGCAGAAAGAGATACAATCGATTGTAAGTTGCAATTAATTGTAAGTCGTATCACGTGTTCTACATGCGCAAATCTGATGGGTTGGAACGTGCAAATTTTCTGACTTACAATCAATTGTAAATTACAATCACTTGTAACTTACAATCAATTGTCTCTCTTTCTGCAACAGGGCCATGGTCTTGTGGTCAGAGCCGATCCACTCTTCACACTTATCGGCCCACGTTCGAACTTTGGCCGTATCTATCAGATGGGGACGATAAAGGGAGTTCTGCAGACGTAAATGATCATAAGTGATTGAATGCCTCTGTAAAAACCAAAGAACCCAAGCCGCCACACTAACTTTTTTCTGTACTGGCATGTTTGGGCAAGTAAAATATTAATATGGAAATTTTATTTGCACCAATATAAAATTTACTTGCCCGCGTACTTCTATATGAGATGTACACGTTTAAATAACATTGTTCTCTTGTAGTTGAACATTATTTAGTTGCC